>JABRWK010000023.1:619128-630209 GCA_013372445.1 Hypothenemus hampei | reverse complement strand
TTATTTATAGAAAATTAAAAAAAATTAGTTAATAAATATTAAGAAAAAAGGAAATAAAATAAAAATTGTTGCAACTTACGGATGGCATTTTAGGCTTTTCCAGCCAGCCAAGCCAATCAAAAAAACCTTTAGTTTCTCGATAATCAGGCTGATCCTTAGATGAAAACTCCCCCCATTTTATTATAATTATTTTTTTAATTGAAGCAAAATGTCTCTCTTGATATTTGCACAAACATTTTCTGGATATCCACATTAAATCGGGGCTTTTCCTGAGTAGATTTGATTGAAATATTGTTGTTTCACAGTGAACACGATTCGATTGGGTAAGAGAAAAAGTCACTAATCACTTGAGCTAGAAAACTCACTGATAATTTATTTCTATGTGAATTTACAATATGTGGTACTCAGGAAAATAGGACAAATTAATAGAATTTCTTTCCTCCACAAACGAGGAGGCACATTTATTATCGATAGAAAAGTTCAAAAAATTCGTTTCCTTAGTAGACAAAGTACTTTTATTAAACACTGTTCTTTCTAAAAGTTACATTTTATTATTAAAAAATAAATTATTGAAACTTTTGCCAGTGCGACAGTGGTTATTTACACATCAGAAATCAATTTAGTTAAAAGGAAAATAAATATTAACATTACTGTCCATGTAGTTTCTTCACATAAAAACTCAAACATTTACAGGAAAATACGTATTTGTTATTTTTAAATGGAATTTAAGAAAAAATTGCCTTTCGCTGAGTTTAGCGAACATCACATGGTGTATGAGAAATCTGGGTCTCAGGCTGAGACAACTGATCATTACATTCGAAAATTTTGTTCGTCTCGCCTTCGGATTTGACTGTTTTGTCTTTGTCCTGTAAAGATATCCAAGGTGTTTAATTACTTGATATTTTTTTAACTCACATAGACAGGGTGTTTCCTAGCATGTACATTACGAAGCAGAGTCAAATGAAAACAAAAGTACCCCAAAAAATACACCCATCAGTATAGATGTACAAGTGAGATGTTGAAGATCTTGTGATTGACATATCGTAACAAGAATTAAGTGTTGTTCCCGATGGCTAATTTAAAACAGAAGTTTCACTGGGAGGAATATATCGTTTAGTTATTAGTTTTTTGTGCAGAGAAGGAGTAAAATTCATCGATTTACACTGAATTATGACATTATAGCTTTATTAATATACAATGAAGCTATAATACGGTAACCCTTTATTATGCAGGTAGCTGTTAGGTTCGATTTAAGATGAGTCACGGTTCTGCTTGCCACATAATACACAATTAGTGGCAACAGTATGAGTTCCAAAGTAAGACATTAGAATTGAAACATGTTAATGCTGGGTAAAAACTTTTGCATTGGTATAAAGACAAATAAACCTAACTAGGATTATGCATTACATGAACCAACAAAAGAAATTACATCATCTTTCGCCAGTAAAATAAAATATTACAATTTAAGAGGATTATCATTACTTATGGTATTTTGGAGACTGAAAATTTTTAAAAAACAGTTTTAAACTTGTTATCAGAACCAGAAGGCGAGGCTTTTCAGTATTTAATTTTTAGCACCACGACAATACACATGCTCATTTCCCTGATCTGTTCTAAGCGAATAACTTGTTTTTCATCGACATATTTAATGAAATGATTTGGGTATTTAGGCACTTTCAAAGCAGCGAACGAGGCGTTTAGTACATAATGCTTACTGCGATAAATGAACTTATTTTTGACATTTGAAATTGTTTCATATGACTCTGCTTCACTGCATAGGAAATTTTATGACTACATAATTAGTTACTTATTGAGATTTAAGTTTGATTCACAAGATCACCCATGCTAGATGATATATTTTACTTAAGAAACACTCTGTTTATAAGTAATTTAACCAGATTGTGCATAAACAAGTTAGGAGGGCCATTTTTATGATAAAAAGTAACATTTAAAATACTTAAAGCCTCATTGGACATGCACACTCTATTATTTTTTGTAAGAACGAATATTTTTGAATAGCCTAAGTGATTTAAAAGCTGCAACTTCTTCCATTGAGCCTTATTACTTCTTTTTCAAAGGCTTAATGAAGAGTAAGTTATTGTAGGCGAATTTTTAGTAAAGCTCTGAATCCCTCTGATTGCTTGTAACATTCAGGGGCCTATAATACATATATATTTTTTATTTTGCTGGATTTATAGTTGCACCCAACAAAAATTCGCCTATTACTTGTGTAAAAATCAAATTCTTCATGGAAATTACTATTGGAAATAATGTTTTATAAAGAATATTAATTCAATGAGAAATACCTATAAGTTGACGTCTGCTGTATAATCAATAGGTGCCGTAGTTCGTTTAAAATTATTCTCGGGCAATAGCTGTGGGATACGCACCTCCACCTGCCCAGCGTTCTGCGATTCGGCCTCGTGATATACTCGACTGCACTTTTCTCTTTGATCTCGGTAATTTGCCCAGTCCTCTTGACTCTGTGTGGTCTTCGCTATCCCCAACAGTTCATCTTTTCTACTAAATTCAGCTTTAATAGCATCAGTCACCCATGGTTTGCTCAGATCAATATTCCTTAGACTCGGTCGATTTTTTTTCATAACTCTACCACCTCTTAAGCCCCCCATCATGCCGCCTCTAGAGAATCTACCCATTGGAGGCTTCATACCACGAAATCCACCCCTCATTGGAGGCGGAGGTCCTGGTGGACGCATCAACATCATTGGGGGTAATGGAGGACGTAAACCTGGTGGAGGACCCCGCATTCCTGGAGGCGGAGGTCTATAAATTTTTATAATTAGTAATATAAGAAATATTTATTATACGGCTAGAAATTACCTCATCCCTGGTGGTGGTATACCTCGTGGACCGGGGCCCATCATACCTCTTGGTGGTCCAGGCATACCCCTGCCGCCTCTCATATTCGGTGGTGGCAGCATTGGAGGTCTGGAGCCGCCTCGCATTCCCATTGGACCTCCACGCATTGGACGACCATAAGGCGGCCCGCCCCCACCCCCGTTCATTGCACCTCTGCCGCCCCTTTTGTTTGGACCTCCACGACCGGGGCCGCCACCTCGTTTTCCTCTACCGCGACCAGCGGGAGCTCCCATGCTCTTAGTTACTTATTATTATTTATCAAACACACACAAACACAATAGTAAGCACTGAGTTATGCTTAAATATTAGTCAACTACGATACTCACGAATGAAAGAAATCTTATATTTTATACCAAACTACGGAAAAGGTCTATGTTAAGTTCTACAAATGCCGTTTCTCAGTTCCCAATTGTAAAATGTCGGCTGTCCAAATAAATTCAATTGTCATTTTTCTGTTATGTCACAGCTGTCATTGTAGTGAAGGCAATACTCAACTTCCGGTTTTGTAATAGCGCTTAAATTTAAAATTTATAAATCGGTTAATTACTTTTTTGTATTTAAAAGTTTTAATTTTTATTTTAATAACTATGAAAGAATATATATCATAGATAATTATAGATTTGCATATATATGAATATTACTTTTAGGTTGTATTTATAATTGTTTTAAGAACTTTTTTAAAGATTGATAACTGAATGCAACCAGAAAAACTTACAACTGTATAACGAGTTGCATAATATATATACATGCATTTTTATAATATATATTATATTTATTTTTTTAATATTATTATTAATTTGTTTATGATTAATTGTTTAAAGTTTAACAATAACGTTATACTACAAGTTTGAAGTAATCAGTTTAAAGTTCAGTATTCATAACATTTTTTGTTTGAAGTTGTTATAACCTCATAAATTCAGAAAGGTGTAGGTATCTCTTACTCAGTCATTAGTGCTTGAATAGCTTAAATAATTAAAATTCCATTGATAATAGTTATTTAATAATCAGCCGAAACTCTTAAGTAAGTGGAAGACAATTGTTTCAGGTCTGTGTTTAGTTAAGAATGTAATAAAAAAATGGGAATTTGAGCAATATTGCATCAGATTTCAATTTTACCATATGGGGATGGGCTTATCAACGTATATTTCCACTTATTGGGCATTTTTCAAATTAAATTTTCTTTATACAGTTAAGATGACCATCGAATTGACAGCCAAAGAAATCCGGACCGCATACATAGAGTTCTTCAAAAACAAAGACCATGTTTATTATCATTCTTCATCAACAATTCCTTTGGATGACCCCACGTTGTTGTTTACTAATGCTGGAATGAATCAGTACAAACCGATTTTCTTAGGAACAGTAGACCCGAACAGTGATTTGTCCAAATTGGTTAGAGCTGTTAATACGCAAAAGTGTATTAGAGCTGGAGGTAATATTAGACACAAGATAGAGTCAAATGAAAGCTTTAAAAACATTCAGCAAAAATGTAAAAAAATCAAAACGCAAAAGAGATGGTGATCGCTTCTAGCGCAGCCAAGCGAATGAGAAAGATATAAGATTATAGAAAAAGTCACATGTAACAGAGCAGGCGTTCTATATGTATATGCATATTTTGGTGAACTGGCACGATGTAGTTAAATGCATTTGAAATGCCACTTACCGTCTTCATTTGACTCTGCTTCGTAGTGTTTAAGTTTTCTAAATATAAAAAAATTTTCAGGGAAACATAATGATTTGGATGACGTAGGCAAAGACGTCTATCACCATACGTTTTTTGAAATGATGGGCAACTGGTCATTTGGCGACTATTTTAAAAAGGAAATTTGCTCTTGGGCTTATGAATTCCTAATTAAACAACTTCGTTTGCCATCTGATAGGATTTATGTGACATATTTTGGCGGAGACGAGAAATCTGGTTTAGAACCGGATAACGAATGCAAAGAAATATGGTTGCAGTTGGGCGTTCCGCCGAGTCATGTTATTCCAGGTTCAATGAAGGATAATTTTTGGGAAATGGGAGAAACTGGACCGTGTGGTCCGTGTTCTGAGCTTCATTTTGATAGAATTGGAGGTCGGGATGTTCCTGAACTTGTTAATCAGGTTGGAAAACGATATATTTTAAAACATAATATTAGAATTTTATGGCAATTTAGGACGATCCAGATGTTTTGGAAATTTGGAACTTAGTATTCATCCAGTATAATAGAGAAACGGATGGGACATTAAAGCAATTGCCTAAAAAACATATTGATTGTGGGTTGGGTCTGGAACGACTGGTTTCCGTCATTCAAAATAAAAGGTTTTGTAAAATTAATTTATTAATTTTTACTGACAAATATTCAATTCAGGTCTAATTACGATACTGATCTTTTTATGCCATTGTTTGACGCTATTCAGAAAGGCACTGGAGCTCCACCTTATCAAGGTATATTGGATTAAACAAAAAGACACTTTAATACTGGAAATTTTAGGAAGGGTTGGAAATGCTGATACTGATGGAATTGACATGGCCTATAGAGTATTAGCTGATCATGCAAGAACGTTAACTATTGCTTTAGCAGATGGAGGACGACCAGACAATACCGGAAGGGGGTAAATCTTACTTTTGATCAGTATCAATTTATGTTAATTCATTGTTTTTAAAGATATGTTTTGCGTCGTATTCTAAGAAGAGCTGTTCGATATGGCACTGAAAAATTGAATGCGCAACCTGGATTTTTCGCAACATTGGTTAATACCGTGGTTGAAATTTTAGGAGATACATTTCCAGAAGTAAAAAAGGACCCCCAATTTATTATCGACACAATTAATGAGGAGGAAGTGCAATTTTTAAAAACCTTAAATCGCGGTCGTAATCTCCTTAATAGGTTTGAGCTTCATTTTAAACTGAAAAACATCTTTAAAATGTTCATTATTTTTACTAAGGACAATTCAAAAATTAGGAAAATCTCAAGAATTACCTGGGGACGTTGCATGGCGCCTTTATGATACTTATGGTTTTCCTGTAGATTTAACCTCTCTTATGGCAGAAGAAAAAGGACTAAAAGTTAACATGCCAGCCTATGAAGAAGCGAAAAAACAAGCCCAAATTACTTCCCAGGTAAGGCCTACTAAACGCATTGTTATCTTAAATGTAAAGTTTACAATTTTCTATAAATTAGGGCAAAGGAGTTGGAATTGCTGACACGATTAACTTGGACGTTCACGCGATCACTGAACTGCAAAATTTAGGTGTACCACCAACGGATGATTCCCCAAAATACAATTATGACGCTGAAGAAAATAGTGATAGCGAATATAAATTTAAGGACTGCGAGGCAAAAGTAATAGCTTTGCGGTATAATAAACAGTTCGTTGATGAAGTGACTACTGGTCAGGAATGTGGAGTTCTTTTGAACAAAACAAATTTTTATGCCGAACAAGGCGGGCAAATTTACGATACTGGTAGGTGACAATTTTGTTAAAATTTTAATTGAGAATTACATTCTTTGAAGGCTACTTTGTTAAAACTGGGGACGATGCTGTAGAATTCTCAATTAAAAACGTTCAAGTACGTGGTGGATACGTTATTCATATAGGAAATATTGAGGGAACATTGAGAAAAGGCGACACCGTGACTTTATATGTTGACTCTGAAAGAAGACGTTTAGTTATGGGAAATCATACAGGAACTCACGTTCTGAATTATGCTTTAAGGAAAATTTTGGGCACTGAGGCTGATCAAAGAGGATCGTTAGTTGCGCCAGATCGACTAAGGTAAAAATACTGATGATAACTGTGATGCATCGAGAAACCACACAAATTTTACATTAGGTTTGACTTTACTAATAAAGGAGCAATGACAGTAGATCAAGTTAAAAACGTTGAGCAGAATTCCAAGGATCTGATCTTGAAAAATGATAAAGTTTATGCGAAGGAATCTAATTTGGCAACTGCTAAAACTATTAGAGGTTTACGTGCAGTTTTTGAGGAAACTTACCCTGATCCTGTTAGGGTTATTTCTATAGGTAAGTTCCTATAATGCTTTATTTAAGCTTTTAAATAATAATTTAATATTTAAAAAGGCATACCAGTAGAAGACTTGGAGAAAGATCCATTTAGCCCTTTAGGAGATGGGACGTCAATTGAATTTTGTGGCGGAACACATGTAAAATATGCAGGTCATATTGGCGACTTTGTAATCAGTAGTGAAGAAGCTATAGCGAAAGGTATTAGAAGAATTGTGGCTTTGACAGGGCCCGAAGCAACAAGAGCCTTAAAGAGAAATGAACTTCTGGAGAACAGGTATTAAAAAATGTTGCTATCGAACACTAAAGCGTGTCAAACTGAAGCATTTTAGGTTAAACGAAATAAAATCCTTAATCGCTGAAGATAATCAAGGAACGAAATCTAAGGAACATATAAAAAGCATTGTGGAGTTAACAGACGAAGTTTCTCAAGCGGTTATTCCCTATTGGAAAAAAGAGGAAATACGTAACCATTTAAAAACGTTGAAGAAAAACTTGGATGATAAAGAAAGAGCGGCCAAAGCAGCCATTGCCAATAAAGTTGTGGACGAAATTAAGGAATTTATTAAACAAAATCCTAATTTACCAGTATTGGTTAAAGAACTGAAAGCTTTCAGTAATACTAAAGCCCTCGATAGTGCATTGAAACAGGTTTAATACACTTTACTATATTAAAAATTAAATTTTATAAACTTATTAAACTTTTTTTAGGTTAGAGCATTAAGCCCGGTTACAGCAGCTTTATTCCTCTCTGTGGACCCTGAAAGCAATAAAGTCTTTTGTCTATCGTCTGTTCCAAAAGAAGCAATAGAAAAAGGACTGAAAGCCAATGAATGGATTCAAAAGATAGCTGAAAAATTGGGTGGCAAAGGTGGAGGTAAACCGGATTCCGCTCAAGCGAGTGCCGCATATTCCGGTTCAATTGATGAAATTTTGGATTTAGCCAATAAATTTGCTGAAAGTAAGCTAATTTAACAATTGAAGATAAGGTATTTAAATGATTTTTGTATTAAAATAAAATGATTTGGTACTATGAATAGGAGAACATTTAAATTTTTTTACATCTTTATTACCTAACTTCATGTACATCATAAATTCTTTTAATTTCCCTTAATAATGTTCCTAAATTTTCTCCTGTCATTGCACTGATAGGTAAAACAAGCCAATCAGGTCGTCTCCTTTGAATTTCTTTGGCATTTTCCTTTGCTCCAGGTAAATCAATTTTATTTGCCGCTATTATCTGAATTCTATCTTTCATATTGAAATTGAACTCTGTCAGTTCCTTTTCTAAAATGTCCAGATATATCCATGGATCATCCAAAGAGGCGTCTACTACATATAATAAAGCCATGCAACGTTCCGCGTGTTTTAAAAACTGAATACCTAGGCCTTTATTTTTATGTGAATTTTCAATTAAACCAGGTAAATCTGCCACTAGAAAGTTGATTATACATTTACTTTAAGAAATTATTAAATTAGATTTCTTACCTGCAATTTGCTCGTAATCTTCATATTCTACTATTCCTATGTGAGGTCTTAAGGTAGTGAAAGGATATGGGGCTACTTTGGGCCTGGCACGTGATATTGATCTTAGCAAAGTGCTTTTACCAGAATTGGGAAAGCCAATCTATTAAAATTTGTTAAAACAACTTAAGCTTCTGTCTTTTTGTTTTGATTCTTACTAATCCTATATGTGCCATGCTTCTGACTTCAACAATATATTCCAAATCTTCACCATCAGCCCCAAATTCGCAAATTTGAGGGGCTTGTTGTGTATCTGTAGTAAAAAAGTGATTGCCTTTCCCTCCTGAACCACCTGCAGAAACATGATTTTTTTACAGAAATAAAATTCAGTATTAATCATTACCTCGTGCAGCGATAAACATTAAACCGTCCCTTGACAAGTCACCAATTACTTTGCCTTCTGAATTTCTTATAACTGTTCCTATAGGCACTTTTATCATAAGGTGCTCAGCGTTTTTGCCATTACAGTCTTTATTCATACCTTAAAAGTATTTTGTGAAATTTTAATTTTAAAAAGTCGAATTAAGCACCTTTTTCTCCATCTAAAGCTTTTGCTACTGTAGGTAACAGATGTAAATCTTTAATGTCTTTGCTAACCTGGAATATAACATGACCCCCATATCCTCCATCCCCACCATCTGGTCCTGCTTGTTCATTGCTCCACAATTGGAGAAAGGAAATACATCCATCACCTCCTTTTCCACCTACAGCTCTAAGTCGTTTTGTATCGACAAAGGCTTGTATCTGTGGATTTTTATTAGAATGACTGAATTTGATATTACAATAATATACTAACGGAATTTCCTGTAGCTTTTGGTTTTTTTGAAGGTATCGGACGGGCTATTTTACTGTATTTGACAACTGTTTGAACTCCAATTATCGTTCTTTTTATGTTATTGAACATTTTAAGACCTATAAAGAAATATATTTGAAATTTAGGGGTTATGTATACCGTCCTTCTTCTCTTTCTCTATTTTCTAATAAAAGATACTTTATTAAAAAAAAGAATTTAACATTAAAAGGGCCATTTCAGATGTATTGGGGTTGACACTCGTCCATATCATAATTAATATATTTTATTTTTTAATTTAGCAAACAATTGTTTGCTAAATTATGGGAATTTAGATATAATTTTTATATTTAATCGATTTTCTTCAATCTTTGAACATGTTTTGATTAATTGAATATACACAACGCAACTTCCAATTGTGTTTTTTATGTCATCTTTAATGAATTCACATAATTTCTCTATTTCAAGAAATTTGAAACCATTATATACAATTTTACTTATATTTTTTAAAACATAAAATAAAAACCTAAAATTACAACTATTTATGAAGCGTAATATTCTAATAATTCTTCATCAGTAGGCTTCAAGATAACTTTGTCTTTTAAATTCACTATCCAGCCAGGATTTAAACCAAAGAAAATTTGTCTTGGGTCTTTTCTTTGAATTAACATTTCGTAATCAGGATCGTCTTCAATTCTCTTGAGCAAATAGCCATATTTTTGGGCAAGAGCAAATCGTTCTTTTGATATTTCTTCGGGATCGGCTAAGTAGCCCCTATTAGCTGCACTACTATAGAATTCAATTGCATCTGCAGGGGGCATCATTCGTCTAGGAATTGGTATTCCTAAAGCAAGTTATATTTAAATTTATTTATGATAATTATTAAACATGCTAACCTCTTTCAAAAAATTTTTTAGTATTTACTATTGCTTGTAAAGAATGTGGGTCATAATAAGCTGTAGTGACCACACCTCCTGCTTTTTCAATAGCTGCAATTACTGGTTCACTAGCCCATTGTACTTCCAAATTAATTTTGGCTTCGAAAATCTCAAATCCCTCATCAGTTAAATTGACACCAAAATGGTGTTGATCTACAGACATTTTATACATGCCACTATTTATGATTGCCACCAAATCTACCGGCTTGGTAGGATCAATTCTGTTCAAATCAACAAGCTTTTGTAGTTCCAACAAGGATAAGGGAGGATATTGTCTTTTTAAGCTATAAATACAGATTTGTTTAGAATTAGGACTTAATTTTTTAGGATAATTTTACTGATGGCCTTTATAGTACGGTTCCTTAGGAAATCTTAAATAAAATGGATTATTTCCCGTTTCATATCCAAGACGCATAAAGTTCTGTCTTTGACCTGAACCTTTGTTACCATCACCATGTTTATCACCACCATGTTGGGCTCTACCCCTTTTTCTTGCCTTAAATACAATGTTAATTTATTTCAAAGAGCGTTGTGTTTTAGAAAGAAAGTGTTACCATTTTAGCGCCTGGATTATCTCTAATATTAGTAAGAGATATTCTTGGGAGATACCTTAATAAATTTAGGGCTTTTTCTTTCGATCCAGACATGTTAATCAACTTCTTATGTACATATAAGAAAAATTTAATTTATGGTTAGGTTCACATTTCTATTACTTTATTTTTACATTGAAATAGAAAGGAAGAATGATCTTTACTTATTAGGTCTGTTCCCATAGAAATTTATAACCGGTTAGCGCTATGCTGATTAGTTAAAAAACAATTTGCAGACTGTCACATGATCATTTTGATGCAATTTCATTGGATCTGACTGGTTGATGTTTTTATGTTGGAACAGATCTATTTCCATCTTCATTTCCATCATTTTGAATATTAACAGATG
>JABRWK010000023.1:547302-609184 GCA_013372445.1 Hypothenemus hampei | reverse complement strand
AAATGAAGAAAATTGCAAAATAAATGAAGAAAATTGCAAAATAAATGAAGAAAATTGCAAAACAAATGAAGAAAATTGCAAAATAAATGAAGAAAATTGCAAAATTGAAAATCCGATTAGTGCTGAAGAAGAACCAAGAAAAGAGTTTTTGTTGGCTTCTTCAGCAAGAGAACCGTATGTATTAACTACATATATTTGAATTTAAATAATTTTATTTTCAAATAGAAATATTTATATATGGAGGGCAGGGACTGATGGTAGAATGCAAACATTTCTAACCATACCTTCACACACAACATTAAGAAAACCGAAATCAAAGAAACATGATGACTTTTGGGTTTCATTATGTTGGGTCACTCCAAATAAGCTACTCACTTCATCAAAAAATGCAGAATTATTGCAATGGAACCTACCTAAGCCTTTACAGTAACTATTATATGATTAGTGTTCTTAAAAAAATTAATACAAATCTTTATTATTTAAAGAAGTAAACAATCTCATGTCAGACTGCACAGCGAACATTGGAAAGCATTGTTCACCATTAAAACTCCACCGAAATATTTAAACGAATTCAATTTCATGCAAGAAATGGACATTAACGTTTGGACCACTGGCGTGGAACGGACAATTTGCAATTTTAATCTCAAGTTAAGCAATTTCAAAAATTATTATTCTACATTAGGAGGAGACATTAATTGTCTTGCAGGTTCTACCCTGGACCCTTACAGGTACTTTCTTTTGAAATTTTAAGTGATTGTTATGTTCATTCAAATTCATTTTAAATATTAGATTGGCATTGGGTTGTCAGGATCGTGAAGTGAAAATTTGGAATTTGGGTCGCTCAGATAAGAAATGTCGAAGTTTCAAAGTATTTTATGATGGTATATTTGGAGCTATTACTGCCCTAGCTTGGCATCCACAGAATGAAAATCTATTAGCATGGGGTACCATTGAAGGAAGGGTAAGTAGTTAATATTTTTAATACATATTTCGGTTACAATTAATTGTTTGTAGATTGGGCTAACTGTTGTTTTAAAGGGCAAAAAGCCTAAAATCTTACCTCACTACTTTAAATCTCAAATATTCAAATTAGAATGGGGCCCTTCCGATCCGACTAGTGGCAAACATAAATTGTTCGCAGTTAGCGAGGGTAAAGTTGTCATTTTTGATCCAGAATTAACCAATCAAGGTACCTAATTATTTAAAAAACTTCAGAAATCGTTATAAATAATTTCAATTTTAGAACCAGAGCTGCTCAAATTGCAAAATTCTCCAGTAGTTTATACGATGTCTTGGAAGCCTGATTACAGTATTTTCTTGATTTCAACTCAAGCACGTAAGTTGATTAATTGTTGGTATATAGGCGCCTGGTACAATTTTTCAGAATCAAACTTCTTGTTTTTGTTTCGATATACATATACGAGGATTGATCTTCAGTAGAAACAGATTTGAGGCTATAAAATAATGCATAAATTGCCGTTTAATTAACCAAAAATGTAATAAGTACACAAAGTCAAGATTGCTAGGTAGATTTTATAAGACCTAATTGTAATTTCCGGTATTTGACACTTATTATCATAGTTAGCATTTTTCAACTCAGTCGTAACACTTACAATTAGAAAGGATAAAACTGTAAATTTGACTGACATGTCACGTAAGGAACCAGTTGGTTCCATATTAGTTCAGAGCATGTATAAAAGAGTCTATAATCGATCAGGATAATTATTCAAGCTTTATCCACCTGAAATTCGAACATTTTCAAACTCTGAATTGTTTATTCAATATAAAATCTCAACCACCAATCTATCTATAGACGTTCAATATTGTCTTTATCGACAATTTGACAACAAATGTGCTAATTAAGGTGATCGTCTAGTCACTTAAATTCCAGAAAAATGCGATCTAGTATTGATAAACAGATATGTGATCTACATTTTTGTGCAATTCACTGAGGGGTGCATATTTGGTTACTCAATTAGAAATGTGAATTCTGTTGCCATTAGTGATGGATTCGAGTAAATGGAATTATATTGATCAATCTTCGTATTGAAAATGTGTTTTAAATTAATTAATATCGTTACCGATCTTAAGATTTTCCTGAATATTTTTAATTTTTTCAAAACAATGATGATTTTTAGAAAAGTTCGTTAAACTTGACAGGAATCTGTCAAATCCCAAAGTCTGTTACATAGATTTCCGATTGGATAGTTTCGTTTGGCATTCAGAGGCGGCATCAAATGAGCCGTCGAAATATTCGCAGGTTTTTGCGTCAGTCACCAAATCTGGCATTCACGTGTTCGACTTAAGTATTCAAGTAAGTTCATTAATAACAACACATTCTGAATCTCTCACTTGAATAATTGAATTTCCAGACTGAGCTGCCTAACGAACAAATTATTGCGAAATTAAACGTACCAAACGGGAAAATAAACGGAATTCAATGGAGCCCTCATCAGGCCAGTTATTTGATTGTGATTACCAGTGAAGGAGTTGCTCAAGTACGTTTATTCGTCTATTAATATATCAATCTTACTTGCTGCTTTTTAGGTTTTCAATGTGGAAAATGAACAAGTTTTGTCTACTTACATTAATCCTTGGATAGACGGTTTATTGTCGGTTTACTGGAGCCCTATTGATAAAGATTGTGTCATTTTAGGCACCGAGCAAAGAAAAATTGTTGTTTTTAAAATCAATGAACATCCACCCTTAACTGCTTCAGGTAAACAACATTACGCTTTTTATGATAACAGACTTATTCAGTTTTTGTAGAGATTAAAAATAAAAGAAATCGAATAAATAAGCAGCAACAATACGAATTTTATGATGGAATAAATAATAACTGTGGTAAAGCAAAAGAAGAAAATAAAGAAGGCGAAAGCAAGAAGAAGTCTGTTATTTTGCCGTTCTTTTATTCGCTAAAAGAAAAGACTCAGGTAACATGATTATATTTCTTTATTCTAATTAAATTCCAATGGTTATGTTTCAGGTGGCAGACCTGTTGAGACTTTTAAATTGGAAAACTGAACAAGAACCTGAACATGATGAGGAAGAAACGGACATTTTAAATGTCTACGGACCTTATGGTTTTGATAAAATTTTCGAGCGAAATCGTACGTGACTTTTGTTTCAATTATTTGTTGTTGTTTTTTTTTTTCTATTTGAAGCGTTTTTCTAGTGGCCTCCTTAAAGCAACAAGGAAAATACAATACAGCTATAACACTAGCTTTATTCGAAGGCGACGTGAGTAGCGTTATTAAAGAAAGCATTGAGCAGAAACGGGTAGATCCACAGTTAATCGCTCTCTGTCCCATGGTGTCTCCAACGTAAGATTTTATTAAATTTATTGTTAAAAAATACAATTAATAGGACGATAATTTAAGTTTATGGAAAACAGCTTGCGAAACTTACGTGGAACAATTATTAGAAGATCCGAAAGCAGACCCTCTAGAGGCGGTAACATATTTATTAATTTGCCATAAAGTAGAGGAATCAATAGATTTTCTTTGTGAACGTTCAATGTTCAGAGAAGCGTACGTTTTGGGTAAAACTAGATTAGGTCGAAAAAGCGCTGTCGTTGATGGGATTCTGGAGAAGTGGGCCAAACACAGCGTTTATCAGGGAAATTACGAATTGGCCGCTTGCTGGTGAGTAGTTAAAATTTCCATTAAAAATTACAAATAAACATTTGTTGTAGTTTTATATGTCGTGCTGATTACGAGAACGGTGCTCAATGGTTGTTCAGAAGAAACGATCCAGAGCTGTTGGATATTGCGGTGCGTTTGGCCAAATTAGCGGAAAATGATGGTCTTTGCGAGGCCATTGAGTTGAAAAAGGCCAGTTTAACAAGGGCATTCGACGAAAGCGATGATAGTATGTTAAATTGCTGATTGAGGAAGGAAGTCTATGTGTAACTATAATTTAATTTATTGTAGAAGCGCACGCCGAAACTGAAGAGAAACTCCAAGGAGAGGATTAAAATTTAATTTTTTGATTTACGAACGAAATATGGGATGTCTTAAGCCTATATTGATGGATTTTTCGTTTTTGTTTCTTGTTTTGACTAGGGTTTTTCTCAGAAAAAAACGTATTAATTTCAGAATAATTTTTTTATTTGAGAAAATTATATACATTTTTAAGTATAAAACTACGAAAATTATTCTTCAGGCTCAAACAAATTTTGTCGGGAATATAGAGACAATCTCGCTTTGAGAAATTAAACTTACCTTTAAGAACGACTAATCATTTTCAAAGATTAATGATATATACAATGGCCATTTTTATATAAAATTAGAACTACTTAAAAAGATGAAATCAGCGCAACATTGCAGTTTCACCTTGATACAGAGTAGTCCATAAGTAATGAGTCATACACTAATATTTTTTATCTGAAAAAAATGTTTATAAAGATTTGGTTTAAGAATCCTAGTTCGAAAATCTATATTTTCCGCAAACTGCACAATGTTACGTTTGTTTATTCTATTTTTTTGTGGAACAACAAAGAAATTGATTTTTAAACTCTGATTCATGAATCAAATCACAAAATACCCACGGTCGATGGTACCTTAAATGGGAAGCACACTACCGCTGAACGGAATGTTCTTGGCTGGGGATATCCCTAAGCATACCATTCAATCTAACCATTACCATGGAGAATATCACATTATCATTATATTCTGCAATAATGTATGCCTGTTTCAGACGTTTACGAGGAAGGAGTTGTAAGAGAATTATTTCGATCTATTCCATCCATCTCAATTATCTTGAAGAATACGGTGTTGCCGCACCTACTAAGAAGGAGCAGTCTCTTTTCTATGTTAAGTGAAACGCTTGCTTTTTTCATGGATAATTTTTAGGCATTACTTATTAATATGTAATACCTGTCATTATTTCCTTTCGAGATAATCAGTGATTTCTCAGATCTATTTAGCAAAACTTTACGTTTATCAAAAACCATGTGGTTTCAAATCTTGAATCTGTAATAATTTTTATTTCGAAACATATCTATTTAAATATTTTTAATTAAAACACGGGGTGTACTATTATAAAACAAATGACATCTTGCTAATATTAAAAGAATAAAATGAAACATTCATTTGTATCCTCCCTATATGATACATTGTCGATTTTTCTATTGGAATTAAACAATACAATACGCTATGATTAATTGAACTGTAGCTAAATTTACATTTTTGACAGATTGAAAGTGAGAAACTACACGGCTTAAATAAACGCAAAGTTTAATCGAATAGAACAGAGAAATTACTGATTGTCTCAAAAAGTATGATTAATCGGTATAGGAACATTAAAAAAAAAACTTTTCAAAAATCATAAAAGTTACGTAGGGTTTCATTTAAAATATTAAAGTTATTACCTCATTTCAATAGATCCGGCAACGCTGTATCATGTAAAATTATTTAGATGGACGGGGCAAACCTAAGCTACAAAATCAAGACGATCCTACGAATCGATTCCGTAAACATCTAAGTTATCATCGGCAGTGAATAATTCTAAATTTTTAAATAAGGAATCTGTATCTGGCTTTTTACTTATGCATCACCCCGTATAACAATAGAAAGGCTTTAAACATTAATCAATAATGATGATGGAATTAATTAATAATTCCATCTTAACGTAATTACCATATCAATAACCTATTCAGATCTCCTTAATATAACAAGATTCTCTTCTCTACAGCTTTCCTACAAATAGGACATTCGGACATTTGATCTCCGCACATTTGGCACAAACCGTGTCCACAAAGGAAAATCATATTTTTTAGTCTATCCAGACATACAGGACACATCGTCTAAAAATGACAGTTTTTCTTTTAATTCTATCCAAGGAAGGATGGATTGTACGCACCTGTTCTTTGATATCTTGCAATTGTTGTTGCAACTTTTGAATGTCATTCACGCTAGTCGTATCCCGGCCGCCGTTGTTTAGTATCGGCCCTTGATTCTGTACATTTTCGGTATTGTTTGATGTCTGTGGTATTTGCTGTGGCTGTTGTTGGGATTTCAGATTTACATTGTCGACATCTTCCGCATCAGCTTTTACCTGCGAAATAGTTCCTGAAAAAGGCAATAAATCACAATTTTCGTTTTTCATTTTACATCAGAGTAGCGTTTGTTACCAAGACCTCCACTGCAAACTGCCATTGGCACCATCAGCTCAATTTGTGCCCTGCACATAACGCATTTTTTCATAATTTGGGCACAACTTTCGCATGCGCACATATGACTACAAGGCCTAAATAATACTGAAGATTTCTTGTCTGAACATACTAAACATTCTTCGATCTAAAAGAAAAACCATTTTTAATCTTTAAAAAATGGTAAAATATCTTGGAAAGATTAGACGTTATTCACATTTTAGCAGTGTAGCATTTTCAAGTTGATTTAAAAAAGAAATTACCGGGATTCTACCAGAGATGGACTCACGACAAATAAGGCATTTTTTGACGCGAGGTGCACAGCCTGCACAACACGTCACGTGTCCACAAGGATGAAATAAAATATCTCTCTTCGAGTCGGAACAGATCAGGCACTCATCCAATGCGGAATTGATGTTTGAACTCTGAGTATTCTGATTAGGTCCCATGTCCATTTCGCCACTCTGTTTTTCTTTATGGCACTTGGTCAAAGTTTTACACAGGTTCGGATCTGGACAAAGATCCAGAGGTGTTTGACCTACAAGTAACAAATGCATAAAATTGTTACACACTCATAAGGCATCTCTATAAACCTTTTTTATTTTTAATCGTTAGATCGGCTCCATTTCCTGCTAGAAAACAAGCAATACTAGCAGAAGACTTTTTATCTGAGCCTTGAGTTCCTAAACCCATCAGCAGCTTGCCTACGTCCTGGACGTCCTGCAGCTGACGTAATTGGGACAATGTGTGATGACGTAGCGCTTCATGCAATGGAGTATCTCCATCTTTGTCTGCTATATTCAAATTCGCTCCCTCTCTGACTAGTAACTAAATGACAATTGAACGATTTACTCATGTTGTAGAACAAGACGTGATGTTAAATATGTACAAATATAGGGTGGTCGAAATATTTGGAAAAAAATTATATAACAGTTTAGATTTGGGTAATTGTATCCAATAGTGATGTGAAACTCACTCGGACAATTTGGGTGTGTTGTCGTTCGACTGCTAAATGCAGGGCAGTTTGCAAATTAACATTTTGCAAATCCATATTGGCTTTTCCATGCAACACCAACTGTTCGGCCACTTCCACGTGATTGTTTAGAGCAGCCAAATGCAGGGCCGTGTACCCGTCATCTTTCTTTTCGTCCACGATCCAGGGCCTTGGTATTTTGGCCAGGAGGATTTTCATTGCGCTAGAATAGAATAGAAATAGTAATCATTCAGTGAAATCCTGAATTACAAATGGCGTAAGCGTGGAGTAGGTGGTGTGTGTGGCGTAATCCAGAGGATTATTTTTAAGAGAACGTGTGTTAAAAATATCCAGGCGCAAGGAGATTATTTCGAGATTTTAAGCGTAACCTGATCATAAACAGCAGACCTACACACACGAAATTGGTGGATTCCTCAAGTTACAAACGTTATTCAGTAAATTATTAGTTTGGATAAGAGATGTTTTCCAGATTTTTTTAATTCATTCAAGATTTATATATACTGTGTCTAAAAAGTCCGGCAACAGTGAATTAGTTTAAAAATACCGAACTTATTCGAAAATATCTTCCATAAAGGTTAAAGGATTTTAAAATATCTACCATTCTGTGATATTCAAAAATATGATGGATGAGTCACAAAGTAGCAGTGAATTAAGGTTATGGTTTTTCATGTGGAACGACAAATTTTTTATGACAAATTCTGATTCACTCTTGCACTGACTATCTTTTTTTAAACTTTTATCTAACTAAGTAAATGTTCATAATGTGCTTTTTGAACTGTTTGACAATGAACTAAATTGTAATCAAATTTGTCAATAATATTTTCAAATAATTCAAGAATAATAAGATGACATTCCTCAATAATTCTTCTGCTCTATTCATTGAAAATATGCACGTTATTTTTTGAGTGACTCCCTACTAAATCATCAAGGGGGCGTCAAATATGATGATCTAGAGGGCTATTCTATTTCACCCCTACATCTTATCCAACGGTTACGAAAAATCTCATCTAAATAGGCTCGTTTTAGTAAAACCTTTTTTTATCGAAGCGAATTTGATAGCAGAGGTGTTACTATGTGTTGTTATAAAATTAAATTGTGCCAACAATTGAATCACTGATTTCAGAAATAACCTAAGTCCACTTTTTGTCACATTCCAGTTAAAGACTACATAATGCATACAAGACACTGACCTATGGATTTAACGTAAAAATAATCTAAATCCAATATCTTACAGATATTATATTTGGTGTTAAATGATCTTTTAGATGCAAAAACAGCCTAAATCACGGACTGTTTCTGTTTCTACACTCAGGCTTTATAAATTTGTGATTTGTGACTTAAGTTGTTTCTGAAATCAGTAATTCAATTGTTATCGCAGAGAGCCATATTTCCAGCGTACCTGGTTCTAGTAGGATTGTGCGCTTCTTCATTTAGGAAGAAAGGTACGAGGTTTCTTAGATGACGTTTTTCCTAATTATTGGATAGGACGGAGGGGTGAAATAAAGTGTCGCTCCATTAACTAGGTTTTAAAAAAAATTATTTGCATAAAATTATAGTTTTTTTTTAAATAATACCATAGCTGTTGAACTGATAGTGTTAGTCATAGAACATGTTACATGAAATGTGATCAAAATGTGAGAGTAAATCAGAAAATGTCACAAAAAGTTTGTTGTTCGATAAGACAAACCATAATTTCAATTCACTTCTACTTTATGTTTCACCCTGTATTTTTATGAATATCACAGGAAACTAAGATAAGTTTGCCGAAATATGATCTTTAAAATCAAGGTACTTTGATGGTTTTGTTACTATCCAATGCTATGAACAATTAAAAATATTGGCCCCTTTGACAGTTTCAAAATGACAGCCCTACTGGAGTGTTCAGCATTATATGCGTTTTATGTGAAGTTATGAAACTTATACACAGACTCTCTGAAGAATCAGATCCCAAGTTCGCGGTTACCATAATGAGATGGGAATAATTGTGGGGAACACTCTAAAATAAAAATTGTATTTTAAAATGTTCTACATGATCTTAATCTTCCTTAATCCTCTAACATCATTCCAAACGATTGTCATAGCTTTGCTTGCTATTGGAATAGGTAAGGTTTAGAGAAAGTAACCAATGTTCTCAGACCTTTCTCCTCAGCCTCAGCAGCATACTTTGAAACTTAGTTCTTTTCAATTCTTTTAAAATATCATATTTTTTTGCCATTTTAAATTTGTTAATACAACATTTAGATACTTTTTAAAGCTGGAAAATTTGAATTTCTATAAAATTTTTGTTAGAATATGTTAACTACATATATCTCGTTCGCAAACCAATAAAACAACGTACGTTCGGGCAGTAACGATCCGAAATTTAAATAAACTAAAGTATAATTGCAATCCAGAAGAGCTCGCGATCCCAAATAAAAGAGGCAATAAAAATGCGCGAGCCGTCGATTTATGATGGGTAAAATGTCAGCCGATTTGACAGCGTCGACCGAACAGAAATAGCCTCAGCATACCATTTCGGACGTGCGTTTGTATATTTCTATCTGCTTAATATTCAGAGGCGTAACAATAATGTTTTTCTGAAATTTAATAAACATACGGGAAAGGAAACTTGGCAAAATGCTTGGGCCGCCTCTGGATCAATTGCAAGAAGTAGTGCATCGACCCCTCGAATCATCTAATTTTCGCGTACAGACACTACATAATTCTTGGCATAACGCACGGATTTTCTGCCCAAAACAAAGAGCTCCACATGCGACATAGGACCATGAATAGTCCAGCCAGTCGGCCAGACTTGAACCCTCTTGACCCTTTTTTCAACCACGTCGATACCGCTTTTCGTGTAAGTAGGAACGCGCATCCCGCGCCATTATTAAATGAGGAATTAAGACGCTTTCTGTTTTCGTTCAGACTATTTTTGTAGAATTACACATACAGAGATTGATTAAGGAGATTTTCTGTTCGGGAAAATTCCTTGCGAACCGACGAGTACGTCTCTGACGTTTCAATAACAATAAAAAACTGTGTTTATAATTGAAATTAAGGCGTGCAGTTTTCAGTGCTGATTTTAATCTGGCAGATTCCTGTCTCTGTGATATTGAAAATTTCTTTCGAAAAACTGATGATGATGATGATGATGATGGGTTCGTAACGAATATGACCCAACGTACGATTAATGAACGATGATGACGAGGTATCCATTTAGTTTAAGGAACATTAAAATTTATGAATCGTGTATGTGGCGTTTGGGAGTGAAGGTCGATTGTGTGTTTCAACGTTTGTTTGAAATTTTCCTTTAGTTTTAAAGGGCCTTTGAAAATAATTGAAATTTACTAGTTTACCTACGTTTTATCAACATATGTTTGTTTTCGGTAAGCTATTTTCCTTTCATTCAGAAGTTACTTCAACTTTTACATATCTAGTTTTTAACTGCATGATTAATATGTATACGAAACGAAATGCATGAATCCAGGCCAGGACTGAGGTTTTTGAATTATTTTACGTTAAGTAGGTTATTTGTAAAATTAGACAACTATCATTACAGAGATGCATATATTGAATTTTTTCAATCAATTCTGAAAAGTAGAACACTTCTCAAAACTCATCGTTGATTTATTGGTAGTAGAGGTGTCACTGAAAAATTTATGAAAGAACGATTTGCTAACCGGTGAATATTGAAAAATGCCCGAATGTGAGAAATTTCATTGTTGTTAGATATCTCCATGGTATTGGATACATATTTAGATCCGAACCTACTACACTCCTCACATAAATTCCCCTTTAATAACTGAGGCCGTCTATAATTTAGGCAACTAGAGGAGCTGATTCATTGATCATTCAAAACGGACAACCAGGATTACACTTGGTATTAATAATGTTGCGTATATCATGCATCTTCAATGATTTCCTGCTTCAATTTTTCTTCCTCGCTCCCATTACACAGCAGGAAAATCTAATCCTGTTTAGAAAAAAAAAATAAAAACGACGAAAATCCACATCGTATTTCCCAAGCCGTTTGATTCTATATTTAACCAGCACGCGTCCAATAATACCACGCGAAGCCGCCGTTTATTTTCGGAACTTTAAGGGGCAAAATGTAATAATCCGAAACGCCGCCATATACCGGGACATCATAGAAAAACAGCTCGGTTCGGTATGCGCGCAACTTTAAGCGAAGCCTCTAGGGAGTGAGTATCTAACTTTTCCCGTGGAAAAGCGCAATAGCAACTACAAAACGGGTTCGTGTAACTTTCCTGGTGATAATAAATTTTCATAAATTCGAGTGGCACTTCTCATTGCCGTTGTAAAACTTTTCGAGTTAAACGATTAACATTTCAACGGCTGACGTGGGACCTTTTTGGGAGACGCCCATGGAATAATATGTGTTTATTTCTATATAATTTTAAAACTACCGCGTGCACACGTTAAAACGTCCGTATATAAATTTGTATAATAAATTGCACTCGACACGGCCATTTAGCATTAAGAACACCGGCACAATACTAAACCCCATGTTATGAATAATTTTGCATATAACAACGGCCTTAATGTGTTTGACTAAGACGCTTCTATACCGCCGTCGACATTTTATTTAAATTAAAAGAAAACAAATATACGATGTGGAATTAGTTGGAAATCTCAACAGAAATATACACTTTATCAACTGGCCCATATGGCAAAACAAAAAATAAGACAGAAAGGTGAACCTCCGTTCAGAAATTCCATTTAAACAGCGAAAATTGACCTCCTATCTTAATTATAGTCGGGATAACATGCGAAGAAAAACCAGAGTGGCTATCAGATCTGGCAAAATACAGACAACCAGTCATACCTTGTTTCGTAATTGTAATGGCATACTGTAGATGTAATAGAATTTTACACAATTTCTTGATAACGAAACCATAGTAACTCACGGGCGAATTTAATGAGGAGGTCCCCTTATCACTGCTATAATAAAACAAAAAGGACCAAACCTCGGTAAATCCCAAAATTGGCCTTTATCTTAATTACAGGCAGGATTAAGTGAGAAATTCGATTGCCATCACGGACGTTTATTCAAAGGGAGACAAGATTGTGCAGAATGATGAAGATGGCATATGTAATGAACGTTGTTAGTAAAAAATACCAGTAATATGCAGGCTCGGCTCTCAAAGACTTTAAACAATTAAGACAATTGTTTAGCACTTGGTGGATTTGTGAAATGCCAGTAACCGAACAAAAATATATATAACGATGGTGGTCTATCATTAGACACAAAGATATGAGATGACGACATTGTAGTATAGAGTTATGCAACCATATACATAATTTATACCTCAAATGTGGGCAACCAGATTTACAATTTGACTGATATATTTAAGTAGATTCGTTCGCATGGTACTTTTTATTTTTGGTGAAAATTCAATAAAGACATTTATCACGTAATTTTTGATAAGTTTAAGTACGATTTTGGATTGCTCCCGAGCTAAAAGTCCTGTTTGTTAAGACAATTGGTATTTTTCAGGAAATTTGAAGGCAACATAAAACGTAAATGCAACTAAAACCCCACATGTGCTTACACATGGTGTCTCTCTTGCTTCATCTAAAATTATCTCATCGGCACTCTCCCGCCTTGACGACCGACTACGCGTCTTGTTAAGCCTTTTTCACAATACAGACGCACATACCAGAACGAATGGTACTGATTTGATCTGTCAATTAAATAAAACTTCTTCTTGAAAAAAGAAATACATGTCATTTTTTAAAAAGTTAAAAATGAGTTGGGATAAACAATTTAAATAACTTAAAAGTTAGTATGCTCGCGAATGTTTGAGAAGTTGCTCGGTATAGGTGTGACCGGGGCTTAAGAGTGCAGCACCGGATCCCTAAGCGTATGTATTTCGGGAAAAGACAAATTTGGCTTTAAGGGAGGTTGCGCGTGTGAGTGAGAGATGAGTACCGGGTCCGTATTCGACCAATCACGATTTCGAATCCATTTTTAGACCGAGCTCTCCTCGACGTGTGGCGCCTTCGTGAGGACGACGCGGGGTGCGACCGTTTTCAGTCACTCGACCGCCCGTACTACGAGCGTACCTTGTCCTCTCGTGAGTTCCGAGAACCTCCTTCACCTCCAAAGTCGTTTTCCTTCTTCTTCATGAAGTGAATTATGTGTTTAGAATTATGTGGGTGCACAGAATAGTTTTTCTTTTTTTTCGTGCTGTTTTCTCTTCTGCTGGTTTTGGTATTGCTAACTACACAGGTTAATCTACTGAAGCTGAGCAAGTTCCGTGCTTCTCTACTTCCCATAGTGACTTTGACGTATGGAATGTAAAGAAGTATGGAGCAAGCGAGGCAAATACACTGCTGAAATTTGAGGGATTTATAATTTGGACCTTTTTTTTTGAGGAATGACGTCTGATTTTTTTCCAAATGACGTTACCGATTCGGTCGGATTGAGTTACTCGATGTGAGTTCGAATCGAGATAAACACCTATTTTTGTAGCGTTTACGTGTCGGGGTGCCGTGCGCAAAATTTGGAAATGGGAACATGCCAGCCGAAAGTGAGACAAAAAAAGGATGATTCTTATCTCCTTTTTTAGTTACAGATTGTTTGTTAAAAATTCAATTCTTGAATATTTTTTTGAGGAAAAATAAACACCCTGTCTACGACCGCGCCCTTTAAACAGAAGCGATATTTTTCAGATGATATTTTAAACATCTGGGTGCCAGACTCCCATGTGTTGGTACCTACCTACAGATTCCGGTTGAAATTCGGAAGTACCCTTGGATCGGGACGTTATATTGCTTTCATTCACTCGACCTGTTTTTTCTTTTTCTTGTTTAAGACAAAACGTTCGTATTTTGAATGGACAAAGTGTTCAACGTGACCAATGAATAACACCGAGAACTTTGGGTTGCATTAAGGGATCAATAGTGTGGGTTAATTTCAATCGTACGTTTTGATTTGGTTCTAAATTTTTGAAATACGACAAATATAAAACAATGTTTTTAAAGCATAAGTTTGAACATCAACCTTTATAGCGCATAGTTTACCAATGATATACCCTTAATTCCCTCTCTCTCTCTCTCTCTCTCTCTCTTAGTTTCAGGATCTCCATTCGCCTGGTTGCTTCAATGAGCAACTCAAGAATCATGAAAAAATGAAAACGACACTCCCTCGTAGTACAATATTCTATAAACCACCGCCAAAGCAGTCGAGAGCATAGCGCTTTTTTTAAGATTACTTGCGCCCCAATTACTTTTAATTAAAAAATTACGCTAAAGCCTCTGCCCGAGTGTTGAGGAGGAGTGGTGTTGGGGCGCCACCTGGCGTCGCGAGGAAACCACCACCACAGCGACTCGCGGAAAAAGTGACAGTGCATAAATCAGGGCGCGCCCATACGTGAAATTTCCAATTTTCGGCATCCGCCAGAGGAAGAGCGCGAGAGGAAGGCGAACTTTTTTAATAATAAGCCGTCGCTCGTTCGTTTCGTTTCGCGAAACCGACGCCCGGTTTTCATTTATTTTGTTTTTCGAACATTGACGGGTTGAGAGGCACGTTGGCGACGCCAAAAGCCGACGCCGAAGATCGTTTGCGCGCTCGCTAGGCGTCATGCCTTTTTTTCCTTTGAGATAAAGATGGAATTTCGAATAAGTGCTGAGAGATTAAACGCATATACTTGTACTCCACAAAACTGAAAATTAAAATTTCCATATGTCCAGGTACCTTATTTTTTTTTTGTTGATGGCTCTAATTCATTGGGTTTAAAGGTTACAGTCAATTCCATATAATGAAAGAAATTTATGTGCGATACCTGTTAAGTTTATGGACATCAAGGTTCTTACAACTGGTTCTTCGTCTTCAACTGCATTAAAGTCTTGAAAGCTTGAATACCTTCATTTAGACATTCTTACATGTTATTTTTGATACTTATTTGAGGTTTTTTTAATCAGGATAAGAACTCTTTGGTTCCTTTTTTTTTGAATGCCAAGAGGAATTATCTCTGCGTTTGCATTTTTCTATTGTGCTCGAAAAAGCTGTGTTTCCTCCATCATTGATTCTCATAGTTTGTTGAAGGTACAAAATACTGGTTCTTATAGTACTACGAAGCTCTTTAGTTTATAGATAATAGAGGACTATCGGAGAATATCTTTCTTCACCTGGCAAAAAATTCTCAAAAACTTTTGATGTTTTAGAGCCTTGATGGAAATGAAAATTTACAAAGCTTCAGTTGAGTTGATTGATTTGATTCAAAAAGTGAGAAACCCTGAAATATCTAAAGGATATCATAGCCGATCAATTTGATTGTCATCTTTGTTATAGACTTATATTGAGGGCGATATTGAACGAATATAGGTAAATTGGTAGTTAACAACATTTCATGTTGAAACAACGATTGATTTGAGATCAGCCTGATGTTGACAACTAAGTTGACCATTTATGGGTCCCTTAGAACGATCGCACACAGCATTCAATTGAGGTCACGCAGTTCGGAGGCTCGACATTCTTGTTCTATTGAATTATCTTTAATTTAAGTTTCTACATTTATAGAATTTGATAATTCATAAAATAACTATTTTTAAAAGAAATTATCTTAAATATTTATGCTTCAAAAAATTAAAACCTTTATGTTTTCCCGTTTAACACTATCCAATATTAAAATGGATGCCAAAGCACAAAGGTACATCATTTTCTCATGTTCGTGTATCGCATTTTTATCCAGACCCAAGGCGCTCTTTCCTCTCCTAGCTAATAAATATCAGAAAAAGACCTTTCATCCATGTAAAAAAAAAAACAAAACCAAGACGAAAAGCATAAAAAGTGCTGGAGGAAATACCCTTAAAACAATGCTCTCCCCTCTCGGCATTCACAAAATAATTGACAGTTATGAAAAATGTTCTTTTTTTGGCTCCTATTATTGAAAAATCCAAAATAAAAGTGACAAATTTTTCAGTAATTACATGGGGGGAAATTGAACGATTAAAAAAAGAGTATATATAGAAGAAATCGTTCTCAAATTATCCCAATTCAGCTTAAAAAATCCACCAATTCTAAAATATATCTTGTTCATATGCATTTTGGTTCATTAACAATTTCGATCTTAATAAGTATTTTTAACAATGGAGGAGTAAAATCAATTCAGAAATTGAAGTAAATCACTGTTGTACGACCCTATATCCTTTATGCTTTCAATTATAAAGGTAATTATGGCTAATTAATCCAGAGGGTTTGTTGAATATGGAGACATTTTACCAAAGAGCTCATTATCNCGGTTGAAATTCGGAAGTACCCTTGGATCGGGACGTTATATTGCTTTCATTCACTCGACCTGTTTTTTCTTTTTCTTGTTTAAGACAAAACGTTCGTATTTTGAATGGACAAAGTGTTCAACGTGACCAATGAATAACACCGAGAACTTTGGGTTGCATTAAGGGATCAATAGTGTGGGTTAATTTCAATCGTACGTTTTGATTTGGTTCTAAATTTTTGAAATACGACAAATATAAAACAATGTTTTTAAAGCATAAGTTTGAACATCAACCTTTATAGCGCATAGTTTACCAATGATATACCCTTAATTCCTCCTCTCTCTCTCTCTCTCTCTCTCTTAGTTTCAGGATCTCCATTCGCCTGGTTGCTTCAATGAGCAACTCAAGAATCATGAAAAAATGAAAACGACACTCCCTCGTAGTACAATATTCTATAAACCACCGCCAAAGCAGTCGAGAGCATAGCGCTTTTTTTAAGATTACTTGCGCCCCAATTACTTTTAATTAAAAAATTACGCTAAAGCCTCTGCCCGAGTGTTGAGGAGGAGTGGTGTTGGGGCGCCACCTGGCGTCGCGAGGAAACCACCACCACAGCGACTCGCGGAAAAAGTGACAGTGCATAAATCAGGGCGCGCCCATACGTGAAATTTCCAATTTTCGGCATCCGCCAGAGGAAGAGCGCGAGAGGAAGGCGAACTTTTTTAATAATAAGCCGTCGCTCGTTCGTTTCGTTTCGCGAAACCGACGCCCGGTTTTCATTTATTTTGTTTTTCGAACATTGACGGGTTGAGAGGCACGTTGGCGACGCCAAAAGCCGACGCCGAAGATCGTTTGCGCGCTCGCTAGGCGTCATGCCTTTTTTTCCTTTGAGATAAAGATGGAATTTCGAATAAGTGCTGAGAGATTAAACGCATATACTTGTACTCCACAAAACTGAAAATTAAAATTTCCATATGTCCAGGTACCTATTTTTTTTGTTGATGGCTCTAATTCATTGGGTTTAAAGGTTACAGTCAATTCCATATAATGAAAGAAATTTATGTGCGATACCTGTTAAGTTTATGGACATCAAGGTTCTTACAACTGGTTCTTCGTCTTCAACTGCATTAAAGTCTTGAAAGCTTGAATACCTTCATTTAGACATTCTTACATGTTATTTTTGATACTTATTTGAGGTTTTTTTAATCAGGATAAGAACTCTTTGGTTCCTTTTTTTTGAATGCCAAGAGGAATTATCTCTGCGTTTGCATTTTTCTATTGTGCTCGAAAAAGCTGTGTTTCCTCCATCATTGATTCTCATAGTTTGTTGAAGGTACAAAATACTGGTTCTTATAGTACTACGAAGCTCTTTAGTTTATAGATAATAGAGGACTATCGGAGAATATCTTTCTTCACCTGGCAAAAAATTCTCAAAAACTTTTGATGTTTTAGAGCCTTGATGGAAATGAAAATTTACAAAGCTTCAGTTGAGTTGATTGATTTGATTCAAAAAGTGAGAAACCCTGAAATATCTAAAGGATATCATAGCCGATCAATTTGATTGTCATCTTTGTTATAGACTTATATTGAGGGCGATATTGAACGAATATAGGTAAATTGGTAGTTAACAACATTTCATGTTGAAACAACGATTGATTTGAGATCAGCCTGATGTTGACAACTAAGTTGACCATTTATGGGTCCCTTAGAACGATCGCACACAGCATTCAATTGAGGTCACGCAGTTCGGAGGCTCGACATTCTTGTTCTATTGAATTATCTTTAATTTAAGTTTCTACATTTATAGAATTTGATAATTCATAAAATAACTATTTTTAAAAGAAATTATCTTAAATATTTATGCTTCAAAAAATTAAAACCTTTATGTTTTCCCGTTTAACACTATCCAATATTAAAATGGATGCCAAAGCACAAAGGTACATCATTTTCTCATGTTCGTGTATCGCATTTTTATCCAGACCCAAGGCGCTCTTTCCTCTCCTAGCTAATAAATATCAGAAAAAGACCTTTCATCCATGTAAAAAAAACAAAACCAAGACGAAAAGCATAAAAAGTGCTGGAGGAAATACCCTTAAAACAATGCTCTCCCCTCTCGGCATTCACAAAATAATTGACAGTTATGAAAAATGTTCTTTTTTTGGCTCCTATTATTGAAAAATCCAAAATAAAAGTGACAAATTTTTCAGTAATTACATGGGGGGAAATTGAACGATTAAAAAAAGAGTATATATAGAAGAAATCGTTCTCAAATTATCCCAATTCAGCTTAAAAAATCCACCAATTCTAAAATATATCTTGTTCATATGCATTTTGGTTCATTAACAATTTCGATCTTAATAAGTATTTTTAACAATGGAGGAGTAAAATCAATTCAGAAATTGAAGTAAATCACTGTTGTACGACCCTATATCCTTTATGCTTTCAATTATAAAGGTAATTATGGCTAATTAATCCAGAGGGTTTGTTGAATATGGAGACATTTTACCAAAGAGCTCATTATCAGAACGATACGCTTACACAAAGTAAAAAATTGCAAATCAATTGATTTGATCTGGTTGTTAGCTTTAATTACTAATTTAATAGATATCGTTATTCACGTTTTTAGAATTACGAAGATGAAGAACATTATTCGCTATTGTTAATTTGTAAATGCCAGTCTTGACAAATTGGCGAATGCTCAAGTATTTTTATTGCGACACTTTGCGATTGAAATTTTAGTTCTACATAAATACAATTATATAATTAGCGTTCAATTTGTATACTAAAAATACAAATTATGGTATATTAAAGACTAGAGTAGAAAGACAATGATTGCACGATGGAGGGCCGCATTCACACATGCCGTATCAGATAACAGATCGCCAATCTTTCCGACAGTCTTTTTAAACTGTCATTGTGTCATCATTTTTTTACATAACATCTGACCGTAGAAAATATTGATGTTTAAACAATTTCTGATATTGGTAATCATTCACCTGAAAAATTCCTGTCACAATTTATAATTTTCATATTCATAAATCTTAGAATTTAAGAAAATGTTTATAACGTGGCAACAGCTTCGAACACTATATAACATGAATATTTTTTCTTCACTCATCACGTTGGTTTTATGTATAAACAAAATATTCAAATTTGGCAACATTGGATTTTCAATTTTCTTAAATACCCCAAGGTCATAAACATATTCAAACAAATACGTCAATGAAACGTAAATACAACGTCACTTTTCCAACAGTTATTTGTTATTTTGTTTTTCCTTTTAGCAGTTACTAAAATTCATCAGTAGCGCACCAAGGGATGTTTTGCGCCTCCCTAGTGTGATAAAACAATTCGATGACGGTCTCACACGGCTGCAGAATGTTAAAAGCGTCTTACGTCGTAAGCGGCCTTTGTGCGTACAGGAATTCGTAATTAATTCGTTTGATAGAGATTTAAATCGGGATCAGTTCGCTTGTCTTGACACTCTCACTAGCCCTGGGGAACGAGACGCCGCTGCTCTCAGCTTGTTCTAATTAATTTTTTCAGTGGCCGAAACTTTTCCGCGAAAGTTTTTCCAATAAAGAGGGCGAAGACATGGCAAAATAAATCACAAGGCTGAACTTTTCGTTACATCCCAAGTTCGACTGGAAAATTCATCATAATTTCCAATCGAGGGCTCCAACTTCACACCGAGAAGCATTATAATAATTAAATTTTCAGGACGTGACTGTGTCGAAGGAGGAAGATTCCTCTCCCTGACTCCCACCGGAAATTTTACTTTGTTATTGTTGCTTTTTCCGTTTTTCCCCAAGTTCACTCTATTAGTATTGAGTTTTCTATTCTGATTCTCCTCAATGTGTTTAAGGAAGTTCGTCAACGATGTTCTCTTCAAAATCTATAGGAGAAAAGCCCCCGCAGAATCCCTAATGTTTTCGTGAAGAATTCAATCAATTTGCATTACTGACGCAGGAAAGTTGCTATTATTTTATACACCAATGGTTTTTGATATGAAACTTTCTAATTCCGTTATTAATAGTACACTATGTTGAAGCTCTAGAGAATTATTACGTTTTAATATTAGATTTTCTGCTATTTAAACATCAGGTTATCCACCTCTTGACTTATTTAACTCGATTCATACTCTATCTTTGACAGCCACCTTTTGCATAGCACTCGATATTGATATTTAAGCTTTATTCTCATCAATGACTGCAAGGTGATGGGGATTTTAGTTCAAAGTATGTATCTAACTGGACGAAGCGACGTCACTATAGATTAAATCTGAATCCATTAAAGTTCTAAGTAAGTGTTTACATTACAAGTATCTTTTCAGGGTCCATATATCCAGCAACCATATCTTCTTATATCATCTGATCCAAAACTTTACTTAATAGGGTTGAACTTACTTTGTCTGATAAATCTTTTATAGTTACTATTACATTACTCTATAACATATTTAAGATTTTCTGCTTATTCTCAGTTAGTTTACTGTAATTAGTCATCGTTCGAAGTTCTCATCCAGATATTTCATTTTATCTAAAATTTCTACTTCTACTAAGTCGCGGAATTGGCAATCAATCTGTTTTTATGCACTTGCGGGACATGGAATCAATGGGTTAGACTGTCCCGTCATGTCCAGTAAGATAAACCCCATCGAGCCTGTTTTGATGCGCTTTCCAGAGTAGTTTGGTCTCAGAGCAATCCTTCTCGAGTAATCCCAGGGTCCAGCTTCTTATTGAAACCAGATATGGAAACAAACTAAAAAATGCCTTCAATTTTGACTTTTCGTTCGCAGAATAAAATGGAAATTTCATCAAATAGCAGTTACCGTAATAATATTTCTATACAAAAGCCGAAAACATTTAATTTTTAAAAAATCCTTTTCAAATATTAACATTTTTCGTCGTTCTGTCTAATTTGAATTCACCCTTCATGGCCGTTCAGCGTGCAGTTCAACAGTTTCGCAATAGCATCGCAGATTCCAGAGTGTTATTAGGACATTTTTCAATTTGCAAAGTCGACTTGGAGCCCCGCTTAGGAAAAAAAATAAAATAAACGAGAAAGAATATCGATATTCGATCGGCTCGTATGTTACATTAGGGGTTATTTTTATGGGCGCGCGAAATATTATTCATTCAATTTCGAATTGATTTCCTTTTAAATCGGCTTTCGCGCTCGACGGTAACTCTCACGTTCTTTTTTTATCGACTTAATCCAGTTTTATGGGTGGCGTATATATTTTTACGATTGTCAAAATGAAACGAAATCGAATGACACAGTGGGACTACACGGACTATTAATTCATTTTCCAAACATTACGGGCAAATTTTTACACGTTGTTAATGAAAATTTCCCTACCACGTCATAGATTTTTTTTGTTTCTTTCTAAAGGGCGGCTACAAGAAAAATTACCCTCTCTTGTCCGGATCGTATTTTAAGATTCACCTTTAAAGGTCAGGGAACAGGGATATCGCATTTTCTTGGGAGCAGTTTTCCTATCCATTATTTCAAGTTTTAAAAATATTATCATAAATGTGTTGCTCTACAAGTGCATATGGTACACGGGAAACCCCATAAGCGAACGAAGGAAAAACAAAAAGAGCGTGGAAATCGACATGCTACTCTAGAGACGTTAGATATACAAACCGGTGACTTGGTATTATTCCACCTCTTTGTTTTTTTATTTTGTGACCTCTTGAGGCTGAGAGAAGGTAATTTTTTAACATTACTTTTCCTTGTTTTATCGGAATTTTATTGTTGAACTCTTCCTTTTCGCCCTCACAATCGAAACCGCGAAGATGAGATAGATTTATTCCGGAACGTCAGACGTCACGTGTACGGAACATCGATAAAGTGTCACGTTGGCACCTGCTGTTCTTATCTCATCACACATTTTTATGCGGCACAACGCATGAAGAACATGATAGGTATATTTTATTTAAACGTGATCCCACAAGGGGAGAAAAATCATTATTATTCTTTCAGAACGATAGACGCTTTCCAATTGAATGTGGTGCATATTGCCGTTTCTTTGATACACTATTAGGATGCACTAAGTCTGGTGAATGCTGTGGGTATAAAGAAGTAGTAGAAAATTCCATTCGTTGTAAGCCATATCTTATAGTAACTGTAGTCGTTTTAAGGGAATGTCGTAACAGTTTTGATGCATATTTTCGTTTTTTAAATTGACCTATCATGAATTTGAATAAATAATGGAGAATTCTCAGTTCAAAAATTGCACTCCTAACATTAAACAGTAATTCAGTTGGTGTTAAAGTTCCTTAAAAAGACCCTCTAGGTATTACTAACCCCCAAAACCCACGTCCCAGTTTCCAAATACCAGGAAAAACGTCTGTTGTATTGGAATTGCAGCGCTCCGATTGACCTATTACCATTTAGACGAGTTGTTCTAACGTTCCCATCCCCCTCATCCTTGCTATTATAAGAATTGCGGATATTTTCGGGTAAGTAAGAAAGAAGTGGAAAGAGAGACCCAATTTATATCTGAAAAGTCTAGCGACGATTGTCCTGTTTCCATAAGTAGTTTTTGTCTTGACGTAATTTGAGGGTAAATTTTCAAAAGAAAACTGAACCCTTTCTTTTTAAGAAAAATTCCTTCTTTTTCCTATTTTCCGCCGGCGAGGCCATCTTCTAAAACAAGAGGAAAAACAAACTTCTTTTCTTGCTTTCATCCCTTCGTAAAACGCGTTGGCAACGCGTTTTCGAATTTCAAAACGGTTTCTTTGCCCGTTTGAACTGAAATTGGTTTGTTTTTTTTTCACCGGTTTCTCGTGTATGGAGCGGCGAAATAAAAATATTTGCGTGTTTTCAAATAAACTCTCGCAAACCGAAAGAAAATAAAAGAGAAAGTTCATTCGATGCGCGCCTAAGGACGTTTTGGATGCTAACAAGGTATAATCAGAAGAATAAAAAAAAAACAAGAAATTTTGTTTTCCTAAATTATTTTATAAAAGCCCATGTAATATAGGGAGTTTTAAGAAGTGCTTAATGTATTATTGGAGTTACCATTAATATTCATGCCAACTTTTAGCTACAACGTAGCATGTTGTACAAACGAATCATTTTATTTTTCGAAAATGGTTGGAATTAATCTATAAATACTAAAAATAATTATGAAATGAACTTTTTTGGCCTCTTTTACAAATCAATAAATTTGGCATAATGTTTCCATACAGAAAGCTTACCTACCACTTTGCAATGCTTTTTAGAAATATCGGAAAGAACTGAAGAGTATTACCTCTTTGAACTTGAACGAAACAAAATAAATAGACGATTTCTAGATATTTTATTATACGACTAGAGTTAGAAGAGCTTGAAATACGTTGTCATAAATGAGCCGAAAATACAACAAAGACTTTCATCTGCAATGTATCAAATTGTCTTTGAATATTTTAGACATATCATGAGACGCCAGAATGGATTGGAAAAGGTCGCAATAGAGGCAAACGTTTGATGAATAGATCACCCACGAAGTAAACCAATCGCATTACAAAACTAAAAGGAAACTCTCGCCAGGCTATAGCTCTTGAGATACGGAACCATTATCGCTGAAAACAGATCGTATACCGAATCCATTCATGATGTTATAATAGCTCCTTAATTATGTAGTGATATGAAATAGAAGGATGAAAATGGTAAAGAGTAGTGCTTGCACTTCTATAATGGGAACCTGATTATAGGCGGAAGCAAGTATCAACGAAGAAACCAGAAATTCCTAGTCTGAATCGATACTCTAGAGGATGAGCTTCGATTTAGAAGATCAAATTTCCATCGAAATTCATTAGAAACTAGTCCAACAGCTCTGATTTTTTAGAAACCAAGTTTTACAAATCCTTGGAGTCTGATTTCGAAAGAACGCTAATGTATTCTATTTCGTGCTATTGCGTTTTACGAATGAACTTCTTTATATTAACATTGCATCCTGCGAACACGAGGAATCATTAGGTTCTGGCATTCTCTCTTCTAAAGAAGATTCTTTATAGTATATTTACGAAAACCTTCGTCCATTTTAAATTGTTAAATCTAAATCAAACTACTTATAATAAAGAAGAACTATGAGAAGCTTGAAAGGGTTAAGTCAACACTTCAAGACGACATATGTTTCTGCATCAAGATAACAGTGTCCCAAATATAGAAAAGTCAACATCATCGACCGGAAGAGTTTAAATGGCAAACGCCTATGAATTCCACATGAGTATCATTTGTTCAACAATTTTGAATATCATTTGGACAAAAACCATATTGGTTCTGTAGAAAAAGTCAAATCTGTGCTGTATCATTACGATTGTATCATATTTTTTTAAACAAATACCCAAAAAGTCTAGCAGGAGAATAAAGGAGACTTAGTGTTTTGAAAGTACAAAGTGAAATTCTAATAAATTCTCTCTCATATTCAGGTTTTCACTCGCTCTATGATTTCAGGTTTCCATATTAAATCTAGATTCAATTATTTCTATATATCCCCTCGTACAGGCAGCTGCCTATGCATAATAATTTTCGCAAAACAATTAATAAAGCATATTGTATTAGGTACGTATAAATTATCATAATCGTATTGTTCCCGTATTAAATCTATATATAGGAGAAATTTTCCATTGCCCTAATGTCCCATTAATATTTCACGTTTTGCCACGAAATGATTAAAATCGGCCATTTCAATGAGGGCGAGCGAGAGAGAGCGTAAGAGCCACGAAGGCCACAATTTTACATAATTCAGCTTTAGCCGTAATATCGATAAAGTGGAGTGAGAAAGATAGAGTGGGCCCCCCATTCTATAAATGACTATTTCTACTGTAACGTACTACCCACTGAACCAGCGACTGAATCGCGATCGGATTAACTTAACGAAAATATATGAGGAAACGAAGAAGAAATTGCTCATTTTTTTTTCTTCTTCTTATTTATTGTTGCGCTTTTGTATTTGTCCAAGCGAGCAAATCGACTGTAGAAAAGACGATCATAACGATCGAGAGTAAATGGGTAAATGGATCGTATTGATAGACCATTAATTGCCAAGATGGCAATTATGACAAAAATCATAGATTTATTTTTGACAAAATAATTGGGAACAAAAGAGTACCCGTTTTTTCCCTATTTCCTGTTGACGCACTAAAATTCAAACGGTATGAATAAAAGCGCATAATTTCGAAAATCGTCATCGATTCCATAGCCGGTCTGGCCTATTTATTCGACAAAACCATCGTGCCGTTTCTCGTTTCGACGATAAACAATAATGGCAATTGTGAGAGTTCAATTTATTGTGAATAATTTTTGACGTTTGACAAACAGATTTTCCTTTTTCGTTGGGAAAAATACATATCTCGGTATTGTTTTTCCTGTGAAAAATTTTAAAAGGATATTTTCCTAAATCAATATAGTTTAAATCTAGTGCATGCAATGTGCACCCAACTAATATGACTATATAGTATCATAAATAGTTAAAAATTACGGTTTCCTCTATAAATAAAGCTGATCGTAACGAGTATTCAATAGAATTTAATTACTTTTGAACAATGAATCGTCGGTTTTAAATTTCAAATTTGACCTATTAATTGAATTTCTGTATAAAAGTCGTTTCTCGATGGTTGAATTTGTTTCATTTTAGTACTCGAAAAAATAAAATTCAGGAGAAAATAGTCCTGAACCTCCTGGAAACCTAATAAAACACCTTGTCAGTGGAGATTTAACAAATGTAAAAGCTGAATGTTGCCAAATCAAATTTGCATCCTAATTTCACCCGCCAGCATTTCAGTAATATTACCTCAATTGACCTGACTGTATTTAAAGTGGCAACACTGAGTTTCGTTATTCATTCATTTTGTTTTGTGTTCCTTAATATTCAGTTTACCTTTATACCTATTAAATTTAAAGTGAAAACTAAGTTTCTATGAGCTGTATCAGGTGCATATTAGAGCGTTTTAAGCATTCAATTCTTTACAACTTGAACTAAAATGTTATTATATATTTTAACATATAAGATTGTATTGCATATGTTTAAAACCACTAGATTCTTTCCTAAGTCGCTAATAATAAAACTGGATACCACCTGGAAAGAAAGAATTCACGTGATTGCAAGCTATTGTAATGATAAAAGAAAAATTTGACGTAGTCAGCCCCCAAATCTTAAACGAAGGTGAAACCAAGAACTCATTTAATACAGTTATCGATTTCATAAAAAACTATATCTCTTCTACACCACCATGTAAATTGGAAATGAAATTAGCATTATTGTCATTCTGTAGCGTTTACCAATAACGAAAACCCAAACTCTAGCTGTATATTTGCAAAAATTCAATCTAATGATACCAAAATGTAACTCACACAAAAGAGTGCATTTTTCTAGCTGCATTGATGTTTATTAAATCATTTTCAGGTTTTCATCATTGCAAAAGCAACATTTTGTTTTTCGATGTAACATTGAACAAAGATCTCATGCACAAGATTGCAGAGCATCGCTGATGATTCGAAGTGTAGGTTTTACACTGAAGCTCTAGTCAACTGCAGACTGTAAATGACAGAAGCCCTGATCGTTTTGAAGTGCGGTTCCCCTCATCACCAAGGTCGCTTAACACATAAGCATTTGGATTAAAATAGAATAAAATCCTTGAATCACAAATGAGAATCATTATTTAACAATATTTCGCACAGTTCAATCCCCAAAAGTATGACATAAATGATGGTTTTACTATTTTAGTTTCTCAATCAAATGCATTTTTAATGGTATATAGTGCACAAAGTTCAAGTTACTGGAAATGTTCACAAATCGATAAATTTGGGTCCACCACTTCAACGCCGACTAGTATAATGACCATATTCTCTTGGGAATGAACAGTTCTTCACCTATTTGATGTTTTAACTTCAAGGATTGTAAATTCCGTTGGACATATCTCAATAATTTTATGAATATTGATCTCGGACAACCGATTGGTTGGCAAGTTTGGTGATTGAAACACCGATTTCGATAATAAATTCCTGCTACATACTTAATCACTGGATATGTACTCTTCCATAGAACATATTGACATAAATTACATCTGATTATTAATTTTAAAAAGCATTGATTTCATTTTCTAAACCGACAATTTATTAAACTCGTCTCGTAGTAAGAAATCTGTAGAAATATCGAAATTCCAATGTCATCAATACGGGACGTTGCTCCTTCTCGAAACTTAGTTTACAAAATTGGAATTTAGCTTGAAATAAAATTTTTCCCAATTCGTCCCCCCGATTGACGGAACGAGAGTAATTTTTCAAACATTTCCCAGCGATTTTATTTCGTCTCGTTACATCCGACGTGTTTATTGTTAATTCGGTGCCTCGATCCCAGTAAAATGTCGCTTATGTACGTGACATTTTCGGAACGGACACTCTTCACTGCCAGATTAAAATAATGAACCTGAACCGGGGGCGCTTCACTATCACTATAAAATAACAGCTGGAAAAGAAAAATATATATTCAGAAAGGTTAATTTTGCTCCATTTTTACCAAGCCAATTTCAGTTTTCCTGAATCGTCCTAATATCGCTTCGCTTTGGTTACACAACATCGATTTCCAGTTAATTAAAATTACCCTGCAAGCTGTTGCTTTGGCCGTTTAGCTCAAAATTTATTTTGGCAAATGGAAAAAACGCCAACTACAAAAGCTCTTGCCGTCTCTCTTGCACCAGCGCCACAGCAGGAGGCGGCGCGATTGTTTCGAATTAGTTCAAAACACGACGTTCCGGCTTCCTCTAAAATACCAATAAATTACCGGAAACGTTCAAAAGACACCATTTTAAAAAATAAAACGTTTCGCTCATAATTCAACCAGTTACGGAACCCGATTTTTCGATATTAAATTAATGGAGTCGTTTCGGCACGAGACCCCTTTTGGTTTTCTTCCACTTTCACGCACGTGAAACGTATTTAAAAAGGGGTCACCCTACTTTATCTTGTAACATGTTGCCACTACGTGAACTATGAGTATATCTGAGAGAGGTTCTATTATAAATTTTCTTATTTTGCCAGGGAAGTAATATATTTTTGACGACGACAAATAAACTCGAAGGTGAAATACAAATATAGGCGGTCTGCGTGTTATTTAATAAGTTCCCTCTTTATATATATATATGTATAGAAGAAAATATCCATAAGAAAGCCATTAAATGTAAAGTTGTTTTTGTAATTTTACATTCGGATCGATAATTCATTCTTTAAATTCTTAGATTTTAAGGGCGCAAGAAAAGAATTTTCTTTTTTATAAAAAATTTTACTAAATATTCAAGCAAATATGTGCCACCTTGTTCGATGACTTTCTGTAATTTTTCCGGTAAAGCCGTCGCTGTAACTAGATATTACTTAAAATTTCCTGAACATTATTGACTTTAACGGAATTTTTAAGATGAAAATTCATCAAATTTAATCTATAAAATGCCCTTTTGATATTTCATAATTTCAAGTACACTATTTCATATAAGATTTTTTTTTTTCAATTTTAAATTCATGCGAAGGCTATGGGTCAAGAAACTTCAGTTCAGAAAATTGATGGCTTTTAGTGAAAATTGTTACCAATTTCAAATGTCTATTTTGAAACTATCTGATATTGTTACATATAAGAAATAAAATTGCATTAATTTTTTTGTTAAAAATAGAATTCAAGCTTAAANAAAAAATTTACATTAGTGTAAAGCTTAAAGCGTTCAATTTTCATTGACATGTGTTATGTTATGTTGATTTTCTTTAATATGGTGTATTTTCCATCTAATTACAATGAATCCTTTTTTACTTTTGAGAAACTAGGAAAATTCAATAGTGATATATGTAAATTTAAATGATTTAAAAAAAAAATGATTTAAAGATAATGACTTTCTTTTTTCACACTTTCCTAAACTGTTATTTTTTACACTCGATTCAGATGATCCAACATCACAAAAATGTTAGAATTACAAAATTTCAATTTTTAATATTGATTGGCTACAAAGTTATTTAATAAAAACCAATTCCGACGCTTCCACTTTGATAGAATGCAGTGCCGACAGTACGAATTTTTGCAATTATTATTATCATCGGAGATTTTTTTTCTATTTTGATGTCCTAGAATTTTTGATATAGTTCATTGAAAACATTAGATGAACCCTAGCTGGTGGTTTTCAGCAATTCCTGTAGATGAAACATTTTTTTATGTAAATACTTGATATATAAACAATAAAAAAGTGCTTTCTCTCGAAGACTTTATCGTCCTGTATATTTAAAAATAATTATCTTTTCAAAAGTCTATTCAAGCATCTAAGAATTTTAAGACAATTCTATCAATCTTCATCTAAATTTTTACAACATGTTTCGTAAACACCCTGTATACGCTCTAAATCCACAAATCATGTTGGTTTATTCTGAAATATTTCTAGAACGGGCGGTGAACCGTTGGAAAAATTACCCATGTTCCACACATGAAAGAACTCTTTTCTCTCGACGATCCCCTCGAATTTAATTATGCTAATAACGCAACAAGAACGATGCTTGTTAAGGAATGCATTCTGCTTTTCAGCATTACACATAGACTTGCTCACTCTCACATACAGAGAATGAGCATGTAAATTTAGGACTTCGAACACGACTCCTGAATGCCTAACTAAGGCCTCGTCGACCGCAACGGAAATCATATTTCTTCTTTGAACCGGGGAAAACCGGGAGAAGAGATTGTTTTGTTGCCCGGGCTTCCACAGTCGAAAAAGGGAAAAACATATTATATTTTCCACCCTGCTTGGTATGCATTAATATATTTTTTCTTTGCCTAGAGAAATATTGATGATAAAAAGAAAAAACAAAACGTTTAAAACAGAGAAAAAGGTAATAATAAATGGTCTTGTTTTCGATGTTCAAAGCACAATTTCGATTCGAACTCTAATAACGCTAAAATGCGACACTATTAAGGAAACCTATCGTCGAGCAAAGTTAAATTGTTCAATTTCGAATTGAACGACAATACAAGCAAATAGTTGGTCGTTGTCGCTATGTGATCGCAAAGAATCGACAGTTGGGCAATATTTTTCACACACCGCAAATGAGCGTTCCGAGGAATATTTCTATTCAATCCATTTGTTATTCTCGAGTTATTTTGTTTCAATCGAGGCCTCCTCCAATTCCAATAAGAATAATAATCCCTTTTATGGTATTGCTTGTTGTATTGTATCAATCGACCAATCGGAGAACTTAATAGAAATCGAGCTTATTGCGGCTTTTGTTGTATCCTGTTCGAACGAAAGATGTTTGGTTTCTCCCAAACGAACGGAGAGAGAAAGATAAATGGATCAAACTTATTTTATTCTTCCGAGTGAGGAATCGAGTACCTTCCTCCTATATCAGCTTTACGGGATCATTGCCGTTCTTCTTTTTATACCTACGTAAACAACGTATAATCCGACAGATTAACTACGTTGCAATGCTCTTGAAAGAACAAAAAACTAGGTTAAGAGTGTCTAATTCTGGGAAAAGCTGCTTATAACATTAAACAAAACAGGTACCTAAAAAATAACCAATACAAAATGGTACTCCATTAAAAAAAATTAATTATTTTATGAGAAATTATACGAGGGCCATGAGATATATATTAGAATTTAAAGGTAATTGTAACAGTATGCAATGCAGCATGGAAACATGTAACACTAGTTAAGATTACGGACAAGTTTATCTGTATATAATTCGTTTTTTGGACAAGAACATGTGTTAATAAATTAACGTTAAGTTGCATACTGTTTAAAATAACGATGAAACTCTCATGCCTACCGTTAGATGTCGAATAGAAGAATATAATTTCCCTATTTTGATGTGTTAGTTCGTTCGATTGAGATAATTACAGAATATACGATATAAATATCAGTAACATAGTCGGCTTGGTTAGCATGTTTGTAGGTACATATATCTTTTAATGTAATATGTGTTACAACCATGTAGTATCAAGTTGGTATTATGTTGGCACAGCACAGGGTGAAGATCAGAGATATTGCTGACAGTGTAAATACCTCATTTGAATGTACACAAAATATTTTTCGGCATGAGAAAGAACAAAAACAGAATTGAATGACAATATCGGAACAATGTTTGAATACGTTTTCAGGTTAATTTGAAAGAACTCCTGCTGATGAAAGATAGTCCATCATCAGATATCACAAACGAAAAAACAGTCAAACCAGTGATTATGACCAATTAACTATCTCATGAGAATGCAACGGTCGGAATCAACATGGTTACTGAATTGGAATATTTTGGAAAACAACATGATTTTATCGAAAAATTTCATCTCCAACTCACTTGTCTACAATCCATAAGTGAAACTGGTTTAACTGCACCACAGATTTCTGTCTGAAATGGCAAAATATGGAAAAACAACCTAACCGAATGTGGTTTATGCCGAATGAGAAGGTCATAATTTGACATAAAATAGAAGCTTATTTGCCATTGATATTCTCTGGATCCCTTAAAAATGTTGAAATATCTCTTATTATAAGTAAAATGAACAATTTTGTTGGCTTAAATATAAAATTACTTTTGAGAATCATTCTTTATTATTGTTAGTAATAGGCTTAAACAAAATACATAAAAATTTGTCTCATATCCCTGGCGCTTATTGAGCAACTTTTAAGATTATAAATGTTGATAACAGGCTTAGGGACGAGAAAATCCAAACACTATTCGAGGGTGGTTAATATTTCGTCCATTTTATTAGTTTAGGCTTAATCGGGGCCACAAATCAATGAGAAAATACCAATTAAAATTCGTATATCAATTGACAACCAAAATTGAAAAAAATAAATTATGTTATATGAATGAATACATCGGTACTACAGTGTCATTCATATTCCATGAAAAGGCCAATTCTTATAAAACAAATTTCTGAACATTTCTATTTTTTCACCCTTTAATATATTTATATGCAATGGTGGACGACTAACTAATTAGAAACATATTATTAATAAAAGTAGATGTTAAGATATTCTTTTTCTGTTTAAAACAGTACCAATATTGATGTTTATTCTGAGAAACATTTACAACCATTATAAAAATCTCAAATTCGATACGTGTTTTATTGCAAAAGAAGTGGCTTTAAATTTCATTGATAATATTTTTAACTAGATAACCAATACTGTATCTCTATTAAATAATAGGTATTGGATGTTTTAGAATAATTGGATCAGCTTCTTGGACTAAAAGAGATTTTAAATTCGACCAAAAACTAATTTATATCATCTTTCAAGAATACCTTGTATATAAACAGAAGAACAACAAAAAAATTTAGTAGTAAATATACAAAAGTTATTCCATGACATGCGCTGACATATTTGTTAGATGTTATTATTAAATATAGTGTTTTTGCATGTCATATCTTCTTGTGGACTTATTTTTTATATTTAATAAACTGATAATTATTTACGTGAAACAGGAAGACTAGAAAATTAAAGTTAAATTCTTTATGTATAAGGCTTGCAAATGATGTGGCCCAAAAAGTGGCGGCAAGATAGGGGTGATCTAACCCTTTTGCCGTAAAAACATGGCGGCTTGTTTAAATATGATAGTCATTTAATTCTAATCTCATTGTGTGATTCTAATCTTATTAAAATACGATATCAGAAAATTTAACTACACTTGCGAGCATAACTATACAGGGTATTCGGAAATAACGTTTATATATTTAAGGGGGTAATTCTACATGGAAAAATAATGGTAATTTGCTATATAAACTTTGGTCAGAAGATGTTGCGTTACGGAGTTACAGGGTGTCAAAGTTGGAAAAATAAATTACAATTTTTGTAACAACTTTTGACTACTTCAAGCTAATTTCACGAAATTTCGTATTTGGGGGTTTTCTAGGATGAGAGATTCAAATTTATCAACTATTTCGTTAAATCTTCTACAGGGCGTCACAAACAGGGTGTCTCCTAGGTAAATATTGCTCCAACATTTTTGTTTGTAACATTTTTTCATTTTTTAAATTAAATTACTAAATCGCAACCATTTTTAACCAAAAAAGGTTCTCTTACTTCATCTCGTTAGGATAGACCGTTTTCTAGTAAAATGAGTTTTTATAAACTGCTGCACCATTACCTGGATATTGACATGTATTGTAATAAACATAATGGGCCATGTCACTTTTGACCAAAGTTTATATAGCAAACTACCATTATTTTTCCGTGTAGAATTACCCCTTTAAATATATAAACGTTATTTCCGGACACCCTGTATGTAGAATTCATGTGGATTTTTTATACAATAGTTTCTATAATTTATTTGTAGAAACAGAAAAACTAGATAATATAATGCCATTTTCCATAATATGTATTATATTATAATACATATACATATAGATATTATCTATGTTGCAGCCGTTTAATGAAATTTGGCATTTCATGAAAAGTCTAGACAGTTCATGGAATGTTGTCAAATGATGAAAAGTTTTAACATTACACCAAAAAATTAGATATTTTAATCATTACATAAAATGCTTAATTGTCTCTGTCACTTAATGAAATGATATCATTTTCCATTATATGGATCTATCATAGTCACTTGATGTTTTTGCTTTTCATGATCTGATGATCACTTTCCCTTTGCGTAATTTTTCTTTTTGCCACACCAAGATCTGCCTCATCTTACCTTACTTACCCTTAATGCTACTTAAATATGGTTTGGCAAAAAGACAAATTACCCAATGGAAAGTTACTACCAATTTTATGAAAAGATGGGTTCCATTAACTGACTACAACAGACTCACATATTGGAAAGCAATATGATTTCATTAAGTGGCAGAAATAATTAAACAATTCATGTAACGGCTAAAATATCTAGCCTTTTGGTGTAATGTTAATTTTTTCTACTATTTGATACCGTTTCACGAACTGTCTAGACGTTCTATGAAATGCCAAATTTCAGTAAATGGCTACGACATCTACATATGAGATAAACAGGACAATGAAATTTTAAATTTGAAGCACTTCATTGTTCTGTAACTTTTTTATGAATAAACTTTTTTTATGAAATTTGAGGTACAGCCATTTTGAATTATTCTAAAGAAAGTATCAAAGTTAAATTTAAAAAAAAAAATCCCTAACGCCGTTTCTAGAATTTTAGCCATAAAAAAAGAGGCAAAGCAGCTTTTGTATTTTAAACGCGTGCGATAAAAAGTTGTCCCAAGATAGAATTTTTGATGCCTTACAAATTAAAAAAAAAATAATTAAAATCGGACCGAAAGTAAAGATTTTACAGAGGTGGCCTCCTCTTAAATACGTCACACCGTATGTATATATTTTGATATTGCGCAAGCGTATGCCTTTCATTTTGGTGATTTGTGTATATTTATATCCAAACAGACTTCGCGGTATGTTTTCTTAATTCTGTTACTCAAATATTGTCTAATTTGTCCAACATATAACTTGAGGAGGTCCAAGCAGTCGAATTTATAAACCACATTAGAAATCGGATCCTCAATCCCCATGTACAATCTGAACTTCATAGTAAACAAACTGTAAAAGGTCAGATTCATCTTTTTTTCCAGAAAAACAACGCTGTAACCTATTATTATCCACTTATGTGTAAGTCATTCGAGCATAAGTCTTGTCGACATTCACAGTACCAACTTCTTTTTCTGTGGATCTTCATTCATATTGCTCTACATGTTTGTTGTTGATCTTGGGAGGATAGCTGTTGTTTCTCAATATTTTAGTTATTTTTAGTTTATTTTTGTTAGGAAATTCATGATTACTTAGATCACAAGCCCGCTCTATTTATCAGACCTTTTCCTGTTCAAATTTGATAATTGAAATGAGGGTCTGATCTGAAATTCAAAAGTCGCCACGAAGAAGACGCTTTAATATACCAATCTATCCACAACATCAGTCCGCAGGGTGCTTAACATTCTTGTATGTCATGACATCTAGGGAAAGCAATCAATTCATTTGTCACGAGAGATCCGCCAGAAGCATGTCATCTACGTAGATTTTGACTTAAGGAAACACTTCTGTATGACGTATTCGCGTTGAACATTGTCGTACGATAAAGTTATAATATGATTTAATTCGAAGTGCAACAGAGCACTATCGTGTAATATGAACATGTTATTAGTGCTCAAATGTAAAAAAGTGCGAAATATCCATTTGTGATGGGACCAGGAAAATCGAAAACGGATGGAATGCTGCAATGTTACGGTTATTGTATCCTGAAATCCACACTTAATACGTAATGGCGTTACCTTGTGTTGTTCTGTTGCATGTCTGTGCAACATTTAGGAAGATCTTACCTTATCTCAAAACATCCATGGAATTTTCATTACATGTAGGTATAACTAAGTTTAAAATATAGTAAAAGTTATGTGAATACGACTTTAAGATTTTCAAGCTATAAGTTTCAAGTGTTGCTGTTTTCAAGTGGTGTATTTCTTCCGGATGATATTAAATATATATTTATAAATAGCCCTTCATATAGTGTGAAGGATTTCGAAGCGCGACGACTAGACTTCAGCAGGAATCCGTGTGCAGGAAATTCCCCGGGTGGCTTTTAACATTGCGTGAATTCCTAACCTGCATCCGTCCCGAAAAGAAATCGGGTTCGGATTTTAATGAGGCTGGGCTACGTTTCCAAACTCATTAATCATTTTTAATGTTTTCTTCCCGGTTCGCGCAGCGCCATTTCGCCCCGGTTTATATATTATTTTTATATTCTCGATGCGATGCACACAAAAGATTTATTATCTGAAAATATTGTATGACTATGAGATTTTCGGAGGGTATCGAATCCTCCAAATGTACGTTGTTAGTTTTATTCTCTCTCGCTCACCCACTATACAGGGGGTTCCTTAATGTCTATACTGGAGGGCGTAAGAAGTAACGGTTCGAGGAAGTCAATTATTGTTGTATAATTTAAATGATGCTCGTTTACGTAGAAATAATAAAAATAAATATGGAATAAACCAGTGGCATAGAAGGTTTTTCCCATAAATCTTCACAAAGCCATTGGAATATGAAATTTTTCTCTCATGTTGTAGGAATTAAAAACCTGTTAAGATTGTTCAAAATACAAACTTTTAGTCATAATATAAGGAATTAAATTCTTCACTATTGACATAATATTTAACAACACCCTGTATACATTGATATATTGTTTTTTGTGTTCATTTCACCACATTCAAACTGTAACAGTAAAAACGAAGGGTCGCCAATAAAACTTTAAAATCTTTGAAATTTTTTAGCGAGAGCACGAAGATAAATAGTCGCTTTTATGGCGCTACTGTTCCCTCCAGGCCCGTTGTTTAACGGTATAAATGAGCCGATGACTTCGTATCAACGAGAATATAACGTCGATTTACATTTTCAGTGGAGATTGGCTCGATGCGAAATTGCCCCCAATGAGTTTTCTAACGAATGAAGAGAAGTAGAAGAAGAAAAAAATGCTGGTTGAAATATTAGTAAAGCCGCAACTGTTTCCTGTTTACACTTGGTTAACTGGGATTTTGAAACTAAAGTCTTTAGGAACAGATAAGCTAATATGTACGTGTTTCAGCCCAATGCTTCGGGTTTGAAAATTACTCTAAATTTCGTTTACTTTCAACTTGACACCAGCACATAAATTATTACAGAAAATTAATTATTAAAATAACTTTTAAAGAAATATGAAAAATCGATTCTCTTTGAACCTTTCAACATTTTAAATATTTGTCTGTTGCGTTAACTGTTTGTAAAAAAGTTTTGGAGTTACCGTATTGACCAGATATTGCACTTTTAGATTTTCGTTTACATATTTTCATTTTGCAAAATTTTCCTTTATTAGAAAAACTTTGAAAACTTGGATGACATGAATAATAACCTGGAGAAGTTCTGCAATGATGGAATTCTCGAATTACCTACGAGATGTGGAAGATTTCTTACAAAAAAATGTTCTAAAGTACATAGTATGTACAGATATATGTATAGTACATATACAAACTTACATAATAATATTGAGTTTATTTTCTATAATCTACTACAACTTTCTTTATAACCCAATACTTGCAATTTGTATATTTAGAGGAAATTTTCTTTGAAATATTTTTAAGAATTTTTTTGAATCTATTCAGAATGGGAAAAATCGATGTTCATTTTCTGATCATAAAAAGTACGTTGTAAAGTTTGAAGCTGAGTGTGGAATTAGTTCTCAAAATGTCATGCTAAGTATGTGTCTAAGCACACCAATTCGTACACTCATCTTTCAAATTGAGAGCTTCGCGAAGATTTTCCTTAAGGATTTGACATTTCCTTTGGGTTTGCCGATTCGGAAATAAAATGGATTTCCGGTTGTTGTGTGCATCTGCAACAGGGTGCAAGATTGTGGCGTTTTGTCATCCGGCACACACAATATTTTCCTTTCGAGCCGAGAGAAGTTTTTCGAAAAGAAATAAAAACCCTCTCCATATTCCATTATTCGTCCGTGAAAAATCGTTTTTTTTTCTCTTCGCGAATCCCAGTCTCCGTAACGAAAGCGAAGAACGCAAGTAAGAAGCCTTCAACTCGGAATTTCACACGTCTCTCACTAAATTTAATTCGACCCGGAGGAGTTCATATTATTGGTGGGTAGTTTTCCGCGTTTACAATCCGGAATTCCTACCACATTTCAAGTCGGTGGAAAAAATTCCTCGGTTGTTGTATTTAAAAACGGTCACGAGAGTCACATTATATCGTAAAAACATGCCTCTTCTTCTATGCCCTGTCGTTCATTTTGCGTACAATGTTTTGTTTGTTTTTTTTTAATTGTTTTTGTTGTTTTAAGCGCATACAAAAAAGTGAAATTAAACAAACGATAAAATTTAACCGAGTGTAAGGGAGAAACAGAGAAACAAGGAATGATGGGCCCTTAAAAACAACGACACAAGCCTGTTTTGAGGCACGTAAATTGTCACTACCCAGTGGAACAGTAGAAGGAATGGAAACGGGAGAAGCACGGGATTTTTTCTTTATTACACGAACCGGTAATAGAATTAAAAGGTTTAAAAAGGGGCCGGGTCCTCCCTGAAAAACAAAACAAATTGCCTGGATCGGAAAGATTAACGATCAACGGCCGAAAACTTAACGAGCCTGTTCGGCCGAAGAGACGGCAGACAAAAAGTCCGTTTCAACCGTGCCGACACGGTTTTGACCCTTTTGCCCTATGGGGTCGCACCCCGTTTTTCGGTCAACGATTTTTATGGGAGTAATCCTCCCCCGGTCCCCTACTACCACTTGCCACGGTATTGTTTTAGCTTTATATATAATATTTCTTACGGTTCGATTGGGACTACGAGTTTTTTAACTTTCACCAATTCCGGTTTTTACTTAAGCCTGTTAAAAAAATGATTTCACCTTGAGTGAACAATCCTATTTACTCTCGAGAAAAATACTTGAAAATTGCGGACACGTATCGCATTTTAGTTCGTTTTTTTTTCTTCTTCGTCTCCCTTCATTATTTTATTTGAGCCGCTTCCCGGTTATAGAAAGTCTCCACTCGTACGGTCCTGCAGGAGGCCTCGTCCCGACTATCCTTTATCTTTAATCAACACTTTTAGAAGATGTTTTCGATTGAAACGTGCCCTTTTTCGCTCACACTCTTATGTTTTATATAAATTTTCAGGAAACGATTATATTTATTCTTATAGGAGACTATAGTTTTTCATCGCAATAAAATATATACAGGGTGAATAAAAAATAAATTGATGAAAGAACAGAAATAATTGTCTTAGGATAGACCTTGTGAAACCTAAATTCCAGATCCTTTTGGTCGTATTCATTCTTTGTTTATGAGTTTTACCTAAATAAATATTTACTTTAGTTCTACCGTTTTTGTTATTTCTTGTAATGTGAATATTGGTTTTTTTAGTTCATCTGTTGCGCTTTATCTTGATATTGTTAATCAGTTTTTCAAATTCTTCAAGTTCTTATCCCGTACACTTACTGTTCATACAATAAAGTACCTATATGTGCAGTTAAATGCCAAGTATTGAGTACTCTCGCCTTAATTAAATTTAGAAAATTGATTTTCATGTAAAATTTTCATTAAGCGATTTCTTAGTAACGTTTTTTTGTTACTTAACGCAATCAAGTAATCATTTTAACTCTAACGTACGTACTTTTTGTTAGGTCATGCCAATTAACATACCTAAAGTTTTCCTGCGAGTCTTACCTGAAACAAAAAAAAGAAACAATGAGACTGCAATACTTACTTAAAATATACTAGTTTAATGACGTCATTTTTGCATCCAGAGAAAATAATTGAAACATATCTCTGGGTGTCTTCATTTAAATGAAATTTTCAAGGAAAAACTTGGCCTTAAACGAATACTAAAGTTTAGATTTAAACTCCAAAATTTTTCCATACTATAAAGAGGAAAAACTATAGCGAATCTCTCTAAAATAACGTTGTAAAGCTGGAGCATCATATTGCACGTTCCTGAATTAGTAATATTCGTTTCCCCAAACACAATGAAATTTTCCGGTGAAAAAGAGGTGGAATTTTTTTCAAAGAGCAACAATAACACCATTGAGAATATTCAAATGAATAAAATATAATTGATGAACGATCAATTGTTTAATATTCGACAAACGGTCGAGTCATTTAAAGAACACGGAAAAACACTACGATACGCTTTACGAGTCCTACGCTAAAAGTATGTACATAACCTATATTAAAGATAAAATTTATTGCAAATTTCGTCCATTCAATTTTAACTATTGATTTTGTAAATATGTATTTATTGTAATGTATTTAATTGTTATGTAAGTTGGTAATATTATGCTGAAAAATTACGAAATACCTATAACTTGTAATGTTCAAAAGCACGAGTTAAAAGGATTTATTTACTTGACTTATTTATGTCCAATATAACAAATAAATAAATAATGGTAGTTAAAAATGAGTTTATTTGTATTGTACCTATGGTTATAGAATGTTTAGAACTGTTCCAATTCATTATTAATTACGTAATGAGTCGTGGATGACCTATCTCACAAGAAATTCGACAAAAATAGTTTAATTTTTTATAAGTGTCTAATCTACTTATAAAATTGTCAAAAACTTGATTATTACGCGATCTAATGTACGAATGAGATGTATTACTGAAATACAGGGTGATTCATGAGGATATAATATATTGATAGGGACCGAAAAAATGCATGAAACTTCCTATAAGCATGGGTCCTACTTTCAATCATTTAAAAAATGTGAATTGCAAATGCAACAAGAGAGAGATCTTTTCATTGTTGCTAATATTAGGATTGCTAAGCAACAGTGGTCTACACTCGTCTTGTTATAACTATTTGTCATTGTCAAATTGTGTTCAGCATTTGTAATTTCTGACAATTGATTTAGCACATTCTCTCATCGTGAATATGCTGATATGATATTCGTTTATGGCTTTTGCAATTTTAATGCAGTATTTCTGTAATGGTTGAAAATAGGACCCATATTTATAGGAACTTTTATTCTTATTTTGAGTCCTTGAGCACGTACCTGAAATATTAATATATCGTCATGAATCATCCATCCTGTATAAAAGGACGGGCAGAATTAAAGTGTAGAAAAATTTTGAACGATCTAAAAAGTTATATGTGAGAGATTCCAGAGTTTTGAGAAGAATTATTAAAAGTGACAGGCGTTCTTCTCTTGGAAAAATAACGTTAACGCTATCAAGAAAAATGACTTTTAGTGATCAGCTGTAGGCGAATAGTAAAACAATTGAACCATAAGTTTTATAATGTAAGGTGATATGAGTATGTAAATTTCTGTTACTGTGCAGGGAAAGAAAAAATAACTTTTGACAAATAACAAATAAAATAGGGAACGTTAAAATTGGATGTTGGACAGTAGAGATCCATAATATGGAAGGACGAGTCGAGATTTGAAATTTATCTGCGTGACACTCGTGAACGGTGTTTCGAACTGCTGAGAAAGCATATCATAGATTGGTTAAATAGGATCATGGCGAAATGCTGTAGCTCATTAATGATTTGTGGATTTATGTTTGCCCAAGATGTGGGTTCTCTGCATTTTATAGACAAAGCTGTGTAAACGCCAACAAACAATAGATGACAATCTGTTATCATCAATTCCTATTCTGATTTCCACAAATAAAAGGTATGATAAGAATAATTAAAACGTTATTTGCTGACATACCAATTACTGATTGAATCTCTAATGGTTCATCCGTTCACCTATCTATAGTTTTTGTGGAACGGCAATCCTCTTAATTTTAAGACTGAATTATACGAAAACCATTAAATTGTTTGATATAATATTACCTACACGAAATGATTGTAAGAAACCTTTCAATATAACATCTACAGGAATACACTCTGTCATCAAAGATACATATAAGGAGTGTAATACAATAATAGATGATTTTTGGGACATTTGCATTACAAAAGTTTTAGTGTTTTCATTTCATTTTATTATATTTTAATGTCTATTTCATTGTATCTGTCCTGCAAATAGGTAATCATAAAATTGTAATTTTACCATAAAGACTATTGCACAAGTTTTAATTTCATGAGGTATTCATGTATTGGAAATAAGCGAATTATTTTGGCGCAGGGCTCGTACAATCAGTCTGAAAATGAGTTGCGAAAATAGAACGCGAAAAAAAAACTGCGTGCTGTAGGTAAAGTTTTGTGAAAATAATAATAATTGCCGACCCTGGAAAGTTTCAGGCGTGGCGACGCATATGTTTTCATTAAAAGCTACTTTAAACTGGGTCGCTAAACTACCATCATATATCTTTGTTGATAACTAAAAGGTCCACGAAATATGTTATACAAATGTATCAGGGGACGGCTCTCTCGCACAGGGCGCCACGAGGTGATATTAATAAATATTTGTTCTTTACTCGGAAACCTTTTCTACAGGGCGAGGCTATATGAATTTTTAATTTTGTTATTTTAGATTTCTTTCAAGCAGTAGAGGGAGATTTATAGTTTATATAGAGTGTTTCATAAATAATGTTTAATTATCGGATCACGTAAATTTGAAGAAATTAAGAGAATCATCGTGTTTTTGTCCTTTGCTGGGACATTGTTTCTTTTCAATAAATTCGAGTTAATTCAACAAATATACAATGTTTACCAAATAAGTTTCCAAAACAAGGAGAATTTAATTAAACAATTAATATGTCGCTTGTATACATTCATGTTTTGTAAAGCGCAAGCCTTTTCCTCTCCCCGCCCTAGTGGAAAACAACAAATTTTCTCCCCGAGTAGGAAGTTAAATCGAAACTTGTGTGGCGGCTTCGCAACATCCCTTAATCTAATAAAAAATAATGTTCGACACGATTTCAGCACTTCAATCCTAATCCCTTTTCCTTTCATTCTTTTTTCCTTTGACCGAGGAGATCGTCGTTGTCGTTGTCGTCGCATCCTTAATCCTTTAAAAATTGTTCCAATTTCGTTTTCCCGCCCGACGTCTGAACGATATTCCCCCGAAAAACGTTGTATCGTAATCCAATAGATTACCCTTCTACTGAATAAACAGTGACGAGACTGGCAAAAAAAAATACCCAGAACGTAGCTGGGAAACTCGTTAAACGTATTTGTCGGCATTAAAACTTGAGACTGGAAAATTTAAACGACGCGTTTCAGATATTTGCCTAAATTGTGTACCGAATTAAAGTTTAAAGCTGCATCGTGAGCAACTAAAACTGTTATTGCCTCATATAAAACAACATGGTAGAATAGTTCTCACGTAACCGGAAAACACCTCTCCTTCTCTCACTTCGTACTCTTGTTCTTCTGGTGTGAAAAAAAACTGCAATTTATGCACCGCGAGAAAGGGAAATAATGAAAATAAGTAATATAATATTTTCTCATGGGTGCATGTCCTTTAAGGGTGCCGCCTCCTAGGAAAAACCGTCCCATATATATTCTCCTTAAAGCCTGGATCTTTTTAGATCGTAAAACGCATAAATAAAATTAAACAACAGTAAAAAGGGCCGAATTGCGGATAATGTTGTCACTACGGGAAGATGCTTTTTCGCTTTTACGACCCATCTAAATTTCAAAAAATTGTCGCAATTCACATCGTAGAGACGCAGAAGAGAAAGAGCAAAGCGCTCTTCAATGTTTTTTTTGTTTTATTGAATACCAAAGTAAAACAAGCTGCCTAAACATTTTTTTAAAAAAGAATAGTTTTTACGATTGCAGATTTTGTTTTTTCCCTCCGAGAGGGAATGAGAAAGAGCGACATACGCGTTTACAAGAAAATATACGAATGTCAGTTAAATAATTTCATCAGATTGTGGGTCGATCCTTCACTGCCACTCCTGAGCCGGCCCGGCCATATTTCACCCCCTTCGGGCCTAATTCACCTGACGGCCTTTATCATGTCCCGATTTTCAGTCGGCACCCCGATTACTCTCTTCAATTACGCCGAAAATGCCAAAAAAATTACTGAAATCAACCCGTAGTATTACTTTAGCTGCGGACATCACTGATTCCGTCCATTAATCAAACTTTTTTCAGGAAAGTTACCTAATCTGTTTCACAAAATAATCACATAGAATTAGTTCTTGATTGTAATGGTAATTAAATAGGGACAGAAATTCCAAATCAGTTATGGGAGTTGGATCCTCGAGGCTCCTAAATCTAGAGGTTGTATCTTTATGTTATAGGCAGTGGGCACCACTACGGAATATCGTTTCTGTTTTCTTTGTTTCCCATCTAGTAATTTGGTTGCTCGGAGAGTGTAAAGTTAATTAGGTATGTCTTTAACGCAACTTGTGTGTAACTTTCAACCTGTTTGAAGCTTCTTCTCATTCTAAAGAGTTCGTGAGATTTGCTTCCAGAACAGAAGATCTCTATTATAACGACTTTTCCTTTTGCACTAAATTTATTGTACATCTTCCATCTGATAAACTTTACGATCGATATTCAACTGATCATATTCATATTTTAATGCATAACTTGTTTGAAGTCTCTTTAACTGTCAATTTTAAAAAAATGCCTCAGGAAAATTATGAAATATTCACGTTTAAGACAAATACTGTGTTTTGATATGTGGAAACTGTCTCTCAATATTGGCAACATTGTATCTATTTCTTCCCTAAAGAAACATTCACGCCGCCGATAAATCTCTCTGCGTGGCAAAGGCGGAAAATTTCCATTGATAAATTCTTGTACCTGTGTAAGTTTAAAAATGAACGAAGCAAAAAAGTGATAAAGACATTTTTCACAACGTTTAATACCAGGTGCGGCAAGAATTTCTCAGCACTTTATACGTAGACGAATCGTAGGGGTGATCGATTTAAATTCGGGGGATTTTGACGTAAAATTTAACCGTGAAGCACTTGGAGCAATTTCCGCTGACACGAGATCCCTTTTGGAAGGCTCCAATAAACATTTCGGTACTCTACGGTCTTAGTTTACATTGCGCCGCGTTGCCAAACTTTCCGGTTACGAGGACACACAAACTCTTTGATGCCACTTACGCTTAATGTAACTTGTTAATTGAAAGAAAATCACTGATTTTCGACAAACTTTCTGCAAAGTAAATTAACGTATGACCTAGATTGAAATAAAATTCTTTTATGGTGGCAACGTTGCCTAGGAAATGGCCCAGTGAAGAGGCGATTCCGTGCAGGGCGTAATAAATGAGAGTTTTCTTTTCCTCCCCTCTTTACCCTATATAACTATGACCGACTTATTTTTACTTAAAAGAAAGTTTTACGATGATCCCAGACGAACGTTCGCTACTTTACTGGTTTTTTCTGCATTTTTCTTGTTTTTCCTTTCTAATATTAACGATAATAATAATTCCTCTCTTCGGAAGTCGGAATTTTAAGCGAGAAGCGAATTGAAAAATGCCTTTGAAATCACCTGGAAGCTTCCAGGAGGCTCCTTCTTTCTTCTTTATCTAGAAACCGATCTTGGCTTCGGCGAAATTGCATAGAAATTTTTAGGAAAAGTTTCGCAGTTCATTTGGCATTTCCATTAAATTGCCTGATAAAAAAGTGTGCGCTTAAACAAAGCCTAAAGGTCAAATTCGAGAAAACAGAAACGAGTTCACCATTATTTAACTGAAATTTGATGTTTATTGAAAAAATTGCCTTCTTAAAGCTATAAAAGCTCATGTTTATTTCAAAGGTGGAAAACTAGTTTTCCAAAGAAGTAATTAATATTTAAAGAGCGCCAAATGAGCGTGGAAATATCCATTGGACCAAAAGTCCGGATGTCGGTGCGCCTTGGGGGGGGATTATATTAAAAAATGGTAATGGTTAAAGAGGCTTCTTAATGGTAATTTTTACGGAATTTATGGTAATTGAGTTCTTTTCCTCGGCCTCTTCTTTCCGCCCCGCTTTGCTTTATATTCATATAACAGTTTTTTCCTTATTTTAAGTGGGCAAAACTGGAAAATCCAGATTATCTGCGGAGGTGGAAAACCTTTTTAATTATAAAGATTAATTTGACAAAAGCAAATGTTTTTTTTGGGTGAAAAAACTTCCCCATTAAAAGTCATTAAATATTAAAAAAAAGAAACTATAAAACTTTTAAGGAAAACCAATATGGGAAAATGACTTCAATCTAAATGTGCGAGGAAGAGCAAGAGCAAAAGCAAGAATTTGCTGTTTCCCATTGGCAAACGCCTAAAGCCTGGTTAAATAAAAATGGCCAGTTTGCTCATCTGGAATAGATGCACCCAAAAATTTCGATCGAATGTTTGTTTGTATAGTCTGGACGCACCTTTTTACGAATTGCTGTTGTATCCATCCCCTCGATTATGCGATTTCTATTAACCAAAACTGGATATACAAAGCAGTTTTCAGTAAAGTAAAAACATGTTTTTACTCATAATTTTCCGAAATTTGGATTGGAGATATTCTTAATAGCCCTTCTCTTTTTAAAAAATTACAAGTAAAAACAGATATTTTCAAAAATTTGTTTCGGGTTTTTCTTGCAAAATTGGCAGAATGTGAAAAAATGTGTGTTTTGTGGAAAATATTTTGTTTTCTTTCATAACATTCATGAAATGAATATGCCGAGTAAATTGAGGGCGTACATGCCCGCTCTCAATTTCTATTATATAATAATTATAACTTATATTGTATACGCCGTATGCAAAGTGTATCATAACTTATCTAATAACTATTGGATCCAGTATTATTTTTTTTTTATACTTATATTTTTATATTATAAGTAAAAAAAATCCTATGGATCCGGAAAAAGAGATTTCTGAGCTACACGGAGTTAATATTGCCAAAAAAACCTCTTAACTCTTTCGTTAACGTTCAATTTTTATTACGTTTACTTATCAAAATTTGCTTGTCTTCCTCATTTTGGACATCTATGTCAGGCCAAGAAAATTAATGAAACAAATCCCGTGCATTAGGTCGAAAATATCAAAATTGCAATGAAGCAGTGATGGCTATGAAAACATGCTTAGAGGCATTTCTTTAAGAAATTTAAAGCCTAAATGTTATTCCATATTAAGTAGTTCATTTTACCAGAGTCGTACCATTAGTTAATTTAATTCAAATTCCATAACTCACTATTTACTTGAGGGATCTGGTACTTTCACAAAATGTAACGCCTTTTAAGCTAATGATGTACACAAAGTTTAGTTCAATTATATCAACTGGTTGGAAAACACATTAAAAACTTTATTTGCCTGAAAACTTTCACATCCTGGACTCATCTTTATATGATTTTCCTCTATTGTTTTATTATTTTCAAATGTTCTATTTAATAAAGAGGGTTATTGTATTTGTAATTAAATAAATCACAGGTAACTAAGTTAGATATCTAATTTTATACTGTATTCAGTAGGTAATTCTTAAACAATCTAATGTCGAAATAAAATTAGTATCTGAAGTCACTTGTATTTGAAAAATTACATATAAAATTAAACATTTTCTATAAAAACGAAATATTTTTTAAATATTGAGATGTAAAAACCAAACAAAAAAAAAGAAATAATATACGTGATCGACAAAGTAAGGGAGAGGTCGTCTCCGGAAATTCGGGTTGTGTCAGTAGGTTTGAGGGCCTTTTAAAGGTCCCAAAAACTAGACCGATTCCAAAATGGGTAGCAGGGGGGACGGACGACGATAAGTAGGTAAGTGGGCTCCCCGACCGGGTTTCTCCACCACCGACCCCTGGCGCGACGGTGGGTGTGCCCCGGGTGCGCACGCCCGCGCCGCGATCCCCCTGAGGACGAGGCGCGATGCTGCGGCCGCAGTCGAGATCTGGACCGCGTTGTGACGCCGCCGTGCCCCCCATTTTCTCGTCGGCGACGTGACGTCCACGATGTCGACGTCTAGGAAATCTGATCAGTGACGACCACACTCATACATCGAACGTCATCGTTAACTTTGAGACGCGATCGCGAATTAGGTTAAGATCGTTGTATTCTTCTCTTTCTTGTATTAAATTTAATTTCTTCTACAAGTCGAAAATCTCCTCGTTAAGAAGAAAATTTAATCGAAAAGTGTGGATTTTTTTCGTTTTGATTCGAAAGTCAATTTTTGGAAACACGAAAAAAAAGAAGGGCATCTCGTCGGCTCGTTGGTTTGGCCTCTCAAATTTCCCGTTTTTGATCCGGGACCCGATCGACGCATCAAAACTTGGTGTTGTGCGCGTCGCGATCCAGACCACGCGTCTCCCGTTGCCAGAAAAGCCAGTGGCAGACTGAAAATAGACGCGAACACCGGTTCTTATTACCATTACTCGCGGGAGTGATATTTTTTTCGCCTTTTCTAGGTTCAATCACGCGATCCGTCGTTTGCTCATCCAGAGGATTAATTCCCATTTAGGTATGATTTAGTCAGAAATAGTGCGATATGTGAAAACTCCCTCAAAAAAATCTAGTTTTTTAGCCGATATACAAAGTGACAGTAGTTTTGGAATCATAACGAAACCCTATTTTCAACGTTGAAGATCCAGAAACGATGCTTAACTTTAGCTGGTTGATCTCGGGTCAAATTGATATTAAAAATATTTGGTCCCCTTCAACCAGCTGTTGTTGACATTACCAAGTGCAACCTCACCGACCCCCGGGAAACCCTTAAGAACCGGACTTTGTATTATATTATTGAACTGATAATGTATTTGTGAACGTAACATTTTTCCTCCTTGTATCTGGCGCGGACGTTTTACGATTATCTGCTATTCGGGCGTGTCTTAATTTTAGATACGGCATATTTCAAGTATTTCGTTCTGCACCGAATATGTTCCAGGTGAAGGAGTTTTTATACTTGTCTAGAACTACCCCTAAATCCGGTGGAACAAAATCATTATTATTCTCTTAAAAATTCAGCGAACGCTTGAGAACTTAAAAATCTTATTTCAAATATTATTCCTCATTCAACTCGAAACTTTCATTCCAACTACTTCAAAATCAGAAAACTTTGTTCGGTGTTTAAATTTCACGCTAGGATAATTTCACAACCCAAAGAAAACAACGGTTTTTTATTATTGTCAGGACTCCAAAACGGATTTCCAAATGGGCTTTTTTATACTACACCTTAAAACGAGAAAAGAACAGCATTTCAGTCTCAAAATCCAACGGAATTTTTATCGTAAATTTTCGTGAAAACAGGCGAACGAGCTGATGATGGCGTCTCTCGACAAAGGGGCCCACTTCAAAGCGAGTGCTCTAGAACGGACCAAACAAAAGGTGATCGAAAACGTCGTCTTTTGCGATAAGCGGGCCGCGCCCCCTCTCTTACTGGATGAATACTAATGATCCGGCCTGACGCCTTCGCCCCCCTTTGCCTCAACAGAAATTTAAATGATTAATATAGATGAGGGATGGTATATAAATAAACACCCCGTCTAAAGGCTTGGCCATTAAAAATCTTGCAGTGAATTTACTAGAAGGAAACCTTTTTGGTAAATGTACCTCGGTCTCATTATTTGTTCATTTATGATATACATTTATTTATTTTTCTAGACCGGGGGTAATTAAAACTTGAAATAATTATGAAAATGAGATATTGATTGACAATGTGATTGGGGGAACTAGGTCAATGGGAAAGAAATGTTTAGCCTGGAGACGTAACGGAAACCACAAGACATCCGGAATTCACTAGAGCAGCCCCAGTATGAAATCTGAATGAGGATCACTGAAATTTCGTTTGCCTGCAGATTTTTATTAGTAATTTGACATGAAAGTGGATTCCCAAAATAGAATTTATAAATCTTTTATTTTTAGAAAACTGCAAACCTTAATGCGATTCAAATATTTGTCCTGGAGGACAGTAAATTGGAACTCCTTCAAAGTGAAGCCTACAATTGCAGTTGATTATTAAGCTTTAACGATTTTGTGACTATTAACTTTAGACTGTTGATTTTACAGGTATTAATATTAAATGGAAAGTTCGATATAACATCGTTGTTCGCTGATATGTTAAGATTGTTTGAAGATAAGGTTTTCAAAGTTTATTAATGCCTACTCAACAATAACTTTAACATGAGGAAAACATCGTGATCCTTGATTCTGATGATGATGATGATACATGTGTAACAAGTGAAAGTCAATAAGACTAAGGAAATTATTAAATTATATTATACGGCCGAATAGAACAATTTTACGACTCAAGCATGGATCAAGTTTTAATAGCAATCATCCGGATAGAAAATGATATTTGTGGACGTTGACAATTTCGAACTCTGAACGTATTTTTCAATTCGTTGACGAAAAAGAGACAGGAATATTTGACTTGGAGTTGAGTTCATGATACTCGTTCCTAATCAGAGGGGCATTTACACGAAAGTTGCACGTAGAAACTTTTTCGACAACTTCCTAACGTTCCAAACTTTGCGAAACGAACGTAGCGAATCTAATAAAAGCTGGAGGGAGGTTATAAAAGTACTCGTAAGAAAAAGGGAGTGGCGGTGGTGGACGAGGTTATATCTTTTTGGGAAAAAATTGACAATGAAAATAGAACATTTAACTACCAGCATAACAATGCAGAATAAATATTGGAATCCATAATATGTAATTCTAAAACAAAAAATCGTTGGTCGAGCACTAGAGGTCAGAGCGATTTTGGAGTGGATGAAACGATGGAAAAGTGCCCTGTAACGACGGTTATCGTTCAACTTTCCATTCTTTTGTCTAAAAAGGACCTTCAAAAGCTTTTTTCGCTCGAAGCGATGGCAGCGCCTTTTTCCTTTTCGTATTAAAAAAACGATCGATAAGTGGTTTTTGCCCATTTAACGGGCGTACCAGGAAGTGTTGATATTTTTACAGAGCCCGTCCACGTTTTATTTTCTAATTAACCCGCGTCGTGCCAGAAAAAAAGACGGACGTTAATTTTAATAAAATAAAAGACTTTCGCATATTTTCGCTAATGGCGAAACTTTCTGTTCTTCCCTCGCACCCCGAGGGAAGCTTCATTAGTTTTTCCTAACGTTTTAGGTAAAGCTGCGGAGTCATTTTATTAAGTTTTTGCGCGTTCTCGTCTTCTTGGCAAAAAAGCACCATAGAAAACCGCGGAAGCCTAATCCACCTCCGTCACTTGATCGGTCGATAATAGTACAGGAAAACCTTTCTGAAAAAGAAATGACAAAAACTAAAAGATAATAGGAACAGAGGAAGAAAGATACAACAAAGAAACCATTTTCATTCTCCGAATTTTAATAAATGAACTTCAGTTTCAGGGAACGAATGAACGAACGACTACTTCGTTTCTATTGCTGATTTATTCTTCAACGAAACTTTGCATTTGTTTTCAGTGTTCGAGGAAAACTTTATATGGAAGTTTTACGCCCCGGAAAATATTTTCCGTTCGCCCTGCGCTATAGCATTACTTATTTGCTTCGGGTTTTTCTCTCTTAACTCGCCGTTACCCAGTCGAAAATAATCAGAAAACATTGCAAACGGCATACGAAAACAAGATTTTTATTAAAAATGTCTAAATAAATTCCTCAGGCATAATTTTTCTTTTAAAAATGTACATAAGAACCAATTAGAGCGCATTATGACAAAGATAAAAATACATTTTTATGCTGTTTTCGAGTCTATTCAGCCATTTGGCAACGAAAAGATTATTAATTTTCCAAATTTTTTCAAATAAACTTGAAATATTATCATGAGGTTTGTTTATTTGTGGTTCCATCGTGACTGGAGGGTTTTTCAAGTAACCAGAATGATGATCAGATGGGAATTGGGGCTATTACTGCATGGTGGATGTTTCTATGAAGTATGATCATGTTCGATCGGAGAAATATCGTACTTACCCATGACACGGATAAGAACCAAAACCTCTACTTATATACCTGGTATATAATGCTCATATAAGTATATGTAGGTACATCAAAAGTATGTAAAACCTCATTGTTATACGTCACAAGTGTCTTTTATGTGTTAATACATGCTCTATAGAAATTAGGTCAGGACATCGAGGAGGTGGTAAGAGTGAATGACTTATATTGTTAATCCAATGATGGAATAATATAGATTTGTGACTTAATGGAAAAATTATTTAGTCCATAATCAAGCAGAAGCAGCACGTTATAGCACCATTAGTGGAAAAACTTGTTAAAAATATCCAATTATAGAGGGTGCGCCGAAAATGAAATGTAAAAATTCCCTTTGTAATTTCTAAACTGGATTTCATTATTGATATTTGTTATTTTTCGTTAAATGTTTCAATCTAAAGTCATATTTTCCTTCTCTAATATTAAAGGCGATGGAATACGATTCTTAAAACGAGAAATGGCTTATCAAGTTGAAAGCAATGCAAAAAAGAACAAAGTGATAATTTCAATATCCATTTCGATATGAAAAATAAGAAATTAAATATTACTTTGTTATTCATTTAATGGATATTCATATTTAAAGGCAATTAGCCTCTAACTCAATATTAATATAAAGTAGGATGGATCAGTATACAACTTACATTAGTTAGCTGCCTTTTTTGATAGTTATAATTTAACAGTTCTGCAGTGTTCATCTGGGAAATTTATTATAGAGCATTTCACGCTTCAGCTCACGCTTGAGCGACGAGTTTGAATTACCAAAACATTCTATAAAAATCGGTCGTAAGCTTTGGAAACTATTTGAAAATTACGTAGTATTTTTCTAGAAAATGCAAACCTTTAAGACTCACAATGATGCACTTGCTGACAAACAAACTTGTTTCTCATCGTGCCAGAACTGTTAGTTCGGAACAGAAAATTATTCGGGAAAGTGTACCCGATGATCCGACATTGTCCATCGGGCGACGTTTTCAACAACTGGGAATTTACAGGATTTAACTACTAACTACTCTCAAAAAAGGATTCGTATTTGCAATCCTACAAAATTTAATTGAGTGAAAAACTTCAATCTCGTGATCGCTATTGTGATTTCTGAAATGTTATCCTATGCAAATTGAAAAATAATTCAAATTTTCATGAAAAAATTATTTTGCGTGACAAAGCTTGCTTCGATCTCACAAGACAAGTGATTCGTTAATTCAACAACGACCATTGTATCCTTGTTGAGTAGCAGTGTGCTGTGGAATCCAGTCATGCAAGGTAATTTGACCCTGTGGAGGTGGATATTTGGCAGATTGGCTGTAATTAGTATTTAGAGAGCAGATCCGTAAATATTACTTAGGTAAGTACTTTTATCAATAACTTTTTAAAAATAATCTGTAGATTCGAATTTATATGGTACTCTATGTATTTGGGTGACATTGCGCAATGCAAGTTTAGGTCATTCAGTTTCTGCAGAATTAAGTATAGTATGTGATAGTCTTCCACACAAAAAGTGAAGAAAGGGTAATTTGAATACAATTCTTTCGAAAATCCAGAAATCACCAATGGTCCAATTGTATGAGTATCTTATATGTAGAATTGTGGAATTTTTAATACATTTGTAGCAAAAGATTATAGTTCTGCCAATTTGGGATACAATGTATTCATAAAGAATCAAATGTCTTAGAAGTGCAACTCGAATTTAATATTTTGTTAGCTACCTTACTTTGTATGGAAGACACATATGCACATTTTTTTTCTTTTCTATCATTCCCATAGTCTTTAACTAACGATCGGTCGAATTAAAAAAAGATCTATATACATTTAACGGATCGTCAATATCTTTAACCTATATTTGATATTCACAAACCAATAAACACCTATCGAATTATTAAATTTGCTATAAAAAAAACACGAAAAACGATTTTTGGTCACTGAATATTTATAATAATTCAGGTTCAGGAAAAAACATACCAAGTGAGGGTCAGATATGTGGAAAATGGAGTTTTGTTTTTTTTTTCTTTATTTTGGAAATGGTTCTTGTTTCTTTCAAAATTGACATGTCTATTCTTAATCATAGAATTTGCAAACGTCAATAAGGTAGATAAATAAGGTGTATAAGGAATATTTATTTGTTAGAGATTCGTTAAAATTAATAGATTGTTAAGACTTAACGATTTATTAAATATTTATAGATGTGTTGTCAATATAACCGAACATGTAGCAGTTTTAACATGACATAAAACTGACAGAACAAAATTGCAAATTTAGGCGCGAGAAAAATATTTATATGCAAATAAATTATGGCAACCAAATTAATATTGACATTAACATAAAAACAAAATAATTATTTTTAAGCGTTGAATTGTATGTAATAACCGGTTTATTACGTTCAGTTTCCTGTGACAACAAACAAATTAAAATACTCCCCCTAAATAAACTATAGATGCGGCACACGAATAATGTATTATTTTCAGTTGCCGGCAAAACGTTCGAATATTCGGCACGATATTGGATATTCATTGTTATTTTTCCGGTTTCCCTATATAAACACGTTTAGATATCGAAACGACACGATAAATCTCCAATGCGACGCAACAGTCTATTTATTTTTTGACGGCCATTTAATTAGAGCACGCGTCTCTGGATACGCATATTTTTAAAAAAACGACTGGGTGAGGGGGAGACTATGCCTTTGTATATAAAAAGCCATGTTGACATTCTAGCCTTTTCAAAGACAAACATACATACAGAAAAAAACAGCAACACAACATAAAAGGTTTAGATTCGTCGGATAAAACATCGAAGACTAAGGGAGATAGAAACACAAAAAAAAATATATAATGGGTACGAAGAATGGAACATGTCATCTACAGAGATGCATTGTTCTTTATTTGATTCGACCCGTAACGAGAGAGCAAGCACATGGCCCTTTTCTTCTTGTGGAAAATCTAAACAATACCTTAGATGGATTGAGACAAGGAATTTTTTAATAATAACTGATTACTTCTAACGGAGATTTATCGAGGTATCAGTTACGATTCGAATCCATGTATTACAGGCGTGGTCCGTATAGTGTTCTAATGGCTTAATTTTAAAAGAAATTTAGCGTTTTCGTAAAAAAGACATAATTAGCAAGAAAAACATAGATTATAAGATTCCAGAAATAATTGGAGAATGGAATGACCATTCCAATTCCTACAGTAGTCATCGTATTTCTTTGTGCAATGCATAGCTTTGCTCAAGTGAAAAATAATATATTTTTGAAATGTCAAATAAGTTTTTCTTGAATGAACTCCCAAATTTCTCGTTGATTATTGAAAATATGTTCATTAATTCGGCTGTACCGCAACCTATATTTTAGCTCTTGTTTTATAAATGTTGTTGTACATAATCTATATGTCATTAACATTCAAATTAAAAAAAAACCACATTAGTTTTCCAACATTCAAGCTGTTCGGTATATTCTACTCAATTAAGGATATCCATGCATCTTTTTTCATATTTCGCGTATTTTTAATTAAATGTATTTTCGCTCTTGTTCCTATTCATTTATTCCCTCATTTTATAATTAGCTTAATGCACAGATCTTTTGACCAAGTGTTTCAGACTGATGTTTCATAAAAAAAGAACGTATTACAAGTTTCTAGAATTATATTTGTTTTTCAACGAGAATTCGTATATCATCTCTCGTGCATCTCTCTCTTCGACCCATACAAAATGGAGTACATCTTCTCGTCGACGAAAATTTATGCCTCTTAATTAAATTAACAAGCTTAGCCTTTCGTCGTTCGTACGCTACCAAATGGCTGTTCTTAACTCCGTATTTCTTCTATATTGCAGAAGAGAGCCGTAGAACGGTTTCGTATATTATACGCCCTCATGCGAAAATGTGGCGGTTTCGAAAGGCAAAATTGCGTTAGATTTCCCTTTTAATGACTTATAATCGGGTATTGCCATCGAATGTCACAGACCCATTTCAACCGTATGAATCGGTCATATTTTAAAAATTTTCGTTGTTAAACGGGATGAATTGTTGATTATTGGTAGGCAACTAACGATCTGCCGGTGGCCGGTGACAAAATGCCGTTGCAAGTGAGGGCAAATCCAGTATAAATATGCATGAAATTGAGCGAATAAATGAAAGCCCCGCCAATTAGGCTCGATAATATATATAAATATGAACAAGACTAATTGGCCCGTTACCCGTTTTCAGCCCGGGCACAAACGACAAATTAATCAAAATTAAATTTTATAATATTAATTTTAATTTAACCACCACGTTTCATTCTATGCAGATGTCTCATTATTATGTACAGAACCATACCTACTATTTTTTATAAAAAAGATTGAGTGTATAATGTACTGAAGGATAAATATTGCGAACCAATGTTATCAATTGCATGTTACCATTAGCATATCTACATTATTCTAGTACTGTTTCAAAATTCTTCTAAGAGGAATTTGAACATTTACTACAATTTAACATATCTAAGAAATTCCTCCTCTAGATTTGGGTTCAATTTTTATGTCCAAATTATAGACCCAACTCCACTTCCAGGTAGATTTGTTATTTCTTTTCTTAGACTGAATTTGAAGCAGAAAAAAAGAAATCGAATGTGACCAAAGTTAAAAGATTTTGGAGAAACTTATTTCTTAAAATTATAAGACTTTTGCAATGTTAAAACTGGTATTTTGAATGTAATATTGAACAAAATTAATAGAATAAGTGGAAAAAATCGTTGCGGAAACGAGCATTTTATGTAAATAATTCGCATTAACCATGATTTATCAATTTAATTTAGCTTTTCGCATCCATAGAAAATTATGATTTGTGGAAGTTATCAGGCGAAATGGCAATTTTCTCTCTCTCGCTCTCGCTCTGTGAATTGGCCGGACCAAAAATAGGCCTCTTCTCAATTTAATAACATTTTGTTGTCGACGGAATGCTTTTTTTATTTAAATGCAAATGCGACCGGACAAATGGGGCCCCAGTGAAAATAGTCCATAAATTGCGGGTAAGGGAGTGTGTGCGTGTAGTTAATATAAGTTTTTTGCCATTTAATGCGAGAAATTTTCCTTCTCACGATTCGAACGTAGATTTCGCGCGAATCACTGCTTGAAACAAACAACGTATTTATTAAGATTTATTTATTTACCATAAATTTTAAATAAATCGTACGATTCGCTCGGCCTGAAACTGACATTTCCATCTTTTTCCTTATTCGTCTTGCGTCAGCACAAATCGACCCTATCCCTTTCCGCAAATCGACGTTGTCAGTTTTCTGGGAAAACGGTTTTTTTTCTTTGCTCTACTTTAAAAGACGACAGCTAATTTTAGATTTACGTACAGTTCAGTCCAATGGATAATCCGTCTTGGATTTGAGTAGAATAATGCCCATTGTCTTTGGGAATTCGAGAGCGAGATTTCCAAATTGAATTAAAGAATAATTAACCGGGCGGGATTTCCACCGTTACCTGATGCGTTGATTAGAGGAAAACGTCGAAACGGAGTTTCTTTTAATCATCGGACCGAAGTTTAAATAGTGATAATTCAATTTCGACAACTCTTTTTTTTTCGTCCGGACCGAATTTTATTTTTAAACGAACACACTTTCATTTATCGAGGTCCTTTATTAACAAGACCTTTACTGCTTTGTTTGTTCCATCTCTTTTAATGGCCCTAACCTGATTGCAGTTCTGAGCTGGTATTAAATCCGATTCTTTTGTACGATCGTTCGGCGTTCCGCTTTTATTCCGACCATTTTCCTTTAAATAGGTACGTTTCGCGACAAGGTCTTGTCCTTTGGAAAATTAGTCGACATTCCCTTTTTCTTTTCATCTCTATCTCTATCTCTTTCTTTCTTTCTTTCTTTCGTCAACGAAGAACGATTTCCGCATTCACCACATTTGAATACTGACGTAAAGTGAAAAAACGCAACTTTCTTTTTCAATTCCTCGCAAATGTAATAGAAGTTTTATTAAATTGAAAAACTTTACTTGAATTACATTAACACACAAGAATTTCCAACGCAAACAATAGAGTAACTGGGACAAGTTTTTGCCCAGAGTCGTTTCATTTAATTCTGTTCTAAAGTTTTTTTTCATTTAATTGATAATTTTAAAGTTTTCGTTGTATTCGTATGCCAATTGTCTCTTATCGTTTCTCTTTACCATTTTAGACCATCAGTACTTTGAAAAATCTAAATTAATTTTTTTTGTCATTTATTTATATTGTTAGGTTGCACCAAAGTGTCGGGAACATCTATCTCTGAAAAAGATAAAGAAATCACGGAAAATGTTGAGTAAAACTGACATATAAGCATCTACGACATCGCTAAGGAAATGAAGAATTTTGAGCCATTTGTAACGAACTGAATATAAAACGAAGCTCGATGTTATGGTGTCACATGAAACGAGTGCAATTGACCGAATTTCCATCCACAAATCCTTATTGAAACGCAATGAAATTGAACCATTTCTAAATTAATTAATTAATTACTGATTTAGAATGACATATGTATAGATCACTTACTATAGGGTGTTAATTATTAATTTCATTAATATAGTTATTAGGTATTAATTGAGTATGTGGTCAAAGTTCACGTTGTTGTTCCTTAATTAATTTTAAAACAAAACGTCCATATAAACACAGAGGACTGAAACAGTTTCCTTTTTGAGAAGCAGGGTGTTCAAATTTAAAACGGAAAAAGGTTTTATTAAATAACTAAAATACTCAAATTACTATCAAGTTGAAACTTGATGAACATTTTTACTGCATTAGGAGAAGGTTTTTAAACAAACCATGTTACCAGTGACGGGCATAGGGGGTAGGACCCCTTAGGCATAGGGACCCCTTAGGTTTGAAAAATAAACTGTACACCACTCGTTATCGAAATCCGATAGCATTTATTAGCGTCGTAATTTATAAATCTATAACGTTACCTCTGTACATACCACTGGTAAAATCACGAAAACACTTATTCGCTTTAAAAGCTCCTTCTTAGACATTAAAAATGTTCATCAAGTTTCAACTTGATAGTAATTTCCGTATTTTAATTATTTAAAAGACTTTTTCTTTTTAAATTTGAATGTCCTATACCTCAAAGACGAAGCTGTTGCGGATCTAGGTTTATTTAGTTTTAAAATTGACTAAGAAACAACACTCTGAGGTTTAGACACTGATTTAATTAACACCCTGTATAATCCGGAATAAACTGTAGTCGAAGCAAGAGTCAGCTTCTGAAACAGTGATAAAGTGAGGATTGGCAGCGATGAAGGTGGTGCTGTGGATTCACAGAATTGGAATCTCAAATCCATTATGAACTGCTTCAGCTTGACCATATAATTAATTGGAAAATGTACTGTCAACAATTAATGCGCTGAAGCAGGCCCTTGATAAAACGGATCAAAATTGAACAACAGGAAAGTTCTTGTATCCCATCGTTACAAGACCAGACTATCCAAATGTTTATTAATTGGGAAGTTTTATGTTTATCAGGACTGTATGATGTATCCATCATATAGTCCTGATTTTGATACAATATACTCAATATAGGCTTACGAAAATTATCTGATTAAGTTTTCCAAGAAAAAACATGGCAGAAAGTCATTGGAGAAGTTGGAACATATCTACATATTTGGTTTGATAAAATTCCTTTTTATTAGGGAAAAGTCTGTTATTTTTGCGTCAACGCACGACATATTTCACTTTTTCGACATGCTATGACATCGAATCGATTGCAATTCAAACTTAAGAAACTCCCCTTCTATCTTCAAGCTTCAACTACTATACTAAACTTCTACTCTTCAACACACTGAAAAGAAAATACCCAAGTGATTCGATACTTTGAAAAATGCATAAGTACTAAGGGCAACAAAGCAAGCTAAAATCGACGTTGTCAAAGACATAATTTTTCCCTTAAACCCCAAACTTAAACCTAAAAGAAAACGACTCTAGGCAATATGGTTGGTCGACAAAGAGGCCCTGAGGCAAAAACTCCATCCACGTTCTCGATTTAAATGCATAATCGTGATCGTCAAGTGTATATAGACACGTTCCGGTCCAAGAACCGGATTCCTGCAATCGAAAACGATCCGGAATCGAAATCGCCTTATTCTAGGGGGCCATATAGCTTTCCAGGATTTGAATTTATTTTATATTGGCGGACCTGCAGCAGCGGCCGTCGCCCACTTGGCTCGGAAACCCTCCTTCCTTGGAGCTCCCGATACGGGAGGGATTTACCTTGACAATTATTATTATGGGTCCGTTTCGATGGTCGTAATACGGGCGAATCGCGATTCGGTCTACGGGAATAACCTTAAACGTCGCTTTAGCCTAAATTATGGCCCTAGCAATTCTTAGAACCGAAAATCCACGTTCGGTTTTCTCTCTGTGTGTAGCATGTCGCCAGTCAAGGGATTTAAAATTTTCTTCTCTTTGGGAACTCGATTGCGCCCATTGAATAAACAATGTTTTATGTGACCTCGCACTGGGGAAGTTTAAAAACAGCGTCAACGCGAAAATATTTATTTAGCATTTAAATTTCCCCGCAGTCATTTTTTCCTCTCGTAATACAATAAAAGGCTTTTTCTACATTCACCTTTTTTCATCTCAAGATGCCATAAACACAATAGTACGGGCGTAATACAACGTGGTGCAGATGCTTCTGGAAAATGAGTTTTATGTAAATACAGACGACACTCTTACCCGTAACACGCGTTTTCGTTTTTCTGTTTGTCTCATGTTCTAGGAGGCATGATTTCGGATTTATGACTCAACCTTTTTCTCTCTATCTCTCTCTTTTCTACCCGACAAAAAAGTACGTGTTGATTTTGATGTTAACTGGCAATTTCGTTTCTCTTCAGGTGCTCGGGAATATCTCAAATCACGCCATTCGAACATCGAAAGGTAAAAAACACGCGATCAACTGATTACAGCGTTGCCAGAAATAATTGCTCGCCGCCACTGATATAATTATCACTCGATTTCACTGTTGACTAATCGTAAATTGTCGCTTTAAAGTTTCTGAAAAGTTGGTAAAGGAAGTTCTTTGGAAATTAAATTGAAATTTCGAGAAAAGCTGTTTACTCTTAGGGGTTTTGTTAGACGTGGCAACGTTTCGGGCTTCCGTTGAATATTTTATTATGTTTGATCTGATTCGCGATGCGAATTTAGGTCGCCCATTTTGACAATGGACTTATAAAGGAGCTTAATTTTTCTAAATTTGTAAGCTTATGACATACAATTTGTCCTAAAAAATATGTCATTTATTTGGTTAAATTTCAACTCTCAAAGCTTTAATTTTTCCTGATTGTGACACTGAAACAAGATTTTTTTCTACTCTTCACAAATTCATATGCTCATTTTTTCAATGACTTGTTGCCCAATTGCATATTTCGTTTTATTATCAAATAGACGTAAAACAGGCACGACATTTTTTCATAACCAGTAGGCTTATGACACACATTTTCTCTGGGGAAGATCGTAAAATGAAATTTCCCCTCTCCGAGATAACTTTATCTCTAATAAAACCTTAATTTCTCGTTTCCCTATGTTTAAAACATCGCCTTCGTTACTCGTTATTGCCAAATCATTTCGCTATCGACTCTTATTTAAACCGTCTTTTGCTCTCTATTTCACCGGTCCCCTCACCCGTCCCTCCCTATTTTGCGCCGTGTTGTTTTTTGTCTTGCCAGTGGCGGCACGTGAATCTTGTATAATATGCTCCCTTTGTTTGTTTGCATTATCGCGCGGCACTGCGTAATTTTCCTCGTAGTAACAGTCCCAAGATAGCAATTTCGAGACGAGGCAGTATGCAGATACGAAGGCGGCGGCCGCCGCTCTTCGCCTCTCGGTATCGAATAAAAGCCAATATTCGAAATTGGATAACTCGCAACAGTTGATCGGAAAACTTAAGCGTTCAAACATCAAGGGGAAAATTACGCTTTTCGAATCGACGACCCGTTTTTTTCTCTCGTCTCCACTCTTTATGCGCTTCTCCTATAGTGTTTTTCTCTTTTCTTGCAAAACACTTCTACTAACTGCTACTCAATAACAATCATAATTGTTATCGTTTGATGAAGGCCGTTATTCACAGGTAATTAATCAACCGACAGCGGTTATTTCCACAAGATGTCCCTATCGATACATACATTTGGTTTGTGTCGATATTAATTATGTGGTTTTCACTCGATTGATTTGTCAACGAGGGTCCTGGTGGATGACGCCTCGCTTAAAATACCAGTGACTTATTAACTTTTTCGCCTGTTTTTTTCTTTTTTTGAAAATGCCTC
>JABRWK010000023.1:537150-547277 GCA_013372445.1 Hypothenemus hampei | reverse complement strand
CCATTTAAAAAAATTAGAGACCATTTACATAACTGTCGATCATGCATCAAAATTGTGAATTATCGAAATGACATTTGTGTGTAGAACGGAGGCACCTCTTTTGTAACAAATAAACAATACAAAACTTGCGAAGAAGACGATTTTGATTTCTTTTGTCGAGAAGACTAAATGATGATTGAAATGTTCAGTTCCGTGGTTCTTGTCCTGTGAAACACGAACGTTATTAAGAATATAAATTGACGATACGGTAAATTACGAGGAAGTCCCGTGCGCGTTTTTAAAATGCAATTTTGCTAAAGTCCCGGCTTTAGGCTCCGTTCGATTGCAATTTTCCTTATTCGTCTCTCGCTCTCTTTCTCTCTTTTTCTCTCTCTCTCTTTCTCTCTTTCTCTCTCTCTCCACCAAAGCCGAACATTCTTTGTTGCTTTTCCTTAAAACATAATAGTTTTTTTCCGGACGATTTAGCAAAAAAGCGCGCCTTTCTCTTTTTCTCTCTCATTCGCTGATAATCCAATATAACATGGGTCTCCTCTGGCATAGGCACTCTCCTCTCGCTTCTCCTCGTTAATGGACTAACGGATAAATGTTTAATTTAGCGCTAATGCGAATCCGAATCAACTTTGCCAATTTAAAATATTCAAATTAAATTCGAAATTTAAAAGGGTCCCCAACTACACCACCTACTCACTCTTCTTCGTCTATTTTCTTGGGATCATTCAAATTTATTATTTAAAAGACAATTTTTTAAGTGCCCAAAAAGAAGATCGAGCTGAAAATGGGAAAAAATAATCGGGATGATTGATATGACTCAAAAAGCGAATTCAGATTTTTCCGGTCATTCCCATAAATATTTCATATTCCATTGTTGTGATCGGAGCGATTTTATCGAGGCCCATTGTTGGCGAACAGGGCTAGTCCGAAAGCGTCGTTCATCTTCAAATCGAAGAGATTTAAACGCTTCACTCACAAAAAATCCTGCCGGAAACAGTAAATTAAAAAAAAATTGAACTGTGACCTAAATAAAATAAGCCAAAGAAATTTTACAGTTTGCAAAGCTCTTGAAATTCACTTGTTAATGACCAGCAAAAGTCTATCTTAACAACTTAACAACAATCTTTTTAACAAGCCTTCAACAGAGATCAGAGATCAAAAAATATGAAATCACAATTTGCAGTGTAAAGTACAAGAACTCCAGGAAAAATCATTAAAACTGCAATAGTTCCATTACTTAACTTTAACCTGAAGCTATATATAGACTTACACACCCGTAGAGACACTTTTATACTGAATGAAATATTACTCTTTCAAAGAAATCTACATTTTAGTATTCAAACAATTACATTATATGAAACTTTTATAATAATAATGATTTAACTCCAAAAATATGACTTTTCTCGTTTGCACAAATGTCAGCAATACTTGTAAGTTGATTGATTAAACTGTATCTAGCCAGTTGGGTGCTTGGATCAAATCTAGTTCCCATGTAAATGTTAAACGTAGTTCTGAAAATACAGGGTTATTTAAAAGCTTCACCTTCGAAAAATCGTAACGGAAACGGTAATTAAAGAATTGCGAACCGAAACGTGCTCCGCACGTATCCCCAGCGAATGCTAATTGCACGAGAACATCGTGAAAATTGCTTGTTAATTCGTCCTAAAACGTACTTAAAACTAATTGAAATTTGAATGACATTAAACCGGTTAAATACGGTTTTGCACGTTCCAGAGTATAGTCGAAAGAAACAGAGCGACATACATTTTTGTTCAACGCAAAACAATTTGCAAAAGGAACATTCGGAATGGCGAATTGGAATCACGTCAACTCTCGCTTTTAGTATGCGAGAAACGTGAATTCTATAGGACGCATATGTGCCTAATCTAACATACAAATCACCATGTATTAAGGCTTTATCATTATTGTTATTGTTCGAAACGATAATTTAATCGTCACCCCAGTTTCTGGAAATTGAAAAACAGGTGGCTCAAAATTGAATTTAATCTTTAATGTTTTGGGGCGACGTAGGAAGAAACTTACTTTCTTAGACTCCTCGTCAGTGAACTTTTAAATTCTTTTGGGAATTCGAGCGTCACTCACACAACACTGCACACAATTGAAATTCTTAGGCACAGAAATATGTTGTACGTAAAAAAAACACTAGAAACAGGGACGACGTACAGTTAATCACCAGGGGCAACCTGAAATTTTCATGTATATGGGCCCTCTTCTTGTTTATTATATAGCAGTAATATTGTTGCGGAAAGGGCGAGGTAAACGATTTTGTTAAATTAAACGCAACTCACTCAGCTTAAATGGAGAAGAGCCGGACGAAAATCTTCAGGGCGCTCTTTGAAAAGGAATTTCAATTATATACATACTTTGCTCCCTCGGAAATTGTTTTTAAATTTAACTTTCTTATTAATCAATTGTTTTCATATAAAAATTGTTTTTAAAACATTGAAAATTTCTTAGATAGAGTAACACTGTTGTAATAACAAATACCGTAACATATTATATGACATAATCAACCGTTCACATTTTAAAATTGTATTTCAATCACAAAGGGCATTATAGTGCTTTAAAGTAGTAGTTTATTCGAAAAGAAGTATCTGGAAAGGTTATCACCAGCATTTGAAGGTTAATGTTTGCATGAGCATTGATTGATGGATTTATTGAGTATGGTAGTTCTTCAAAGCACTTTTCTACTCGTAAATCAAGAACCCTGACAACTTTTGCACTGCACTTTCATTCCATTTACAGTTGATGTACATACAACACACTCTTTGTTGCTGTTTTGAAATGGACCCTGCATACAGTTAGTTTTTTATGCGACTTTAACAACGAACACCAACTAGCTAAAAACAGTATTTGATATCTATTCAAGGGTTCACATTTGTTTTGCACATTGGTACTAACAAAAAGACTAGGGTCTGTTACATTATCATCAACATAAAATTTTAAATAGAGACAATAGGCTGAAGTATATTCAGAAATAGTGTAAAATTTCATTTCAAGTCTTGAAGTGTATCCGCAGGTATACCAAATATAAACGGAACTTTTGCTTTAACTATTGTAAATGAGACTCTAAGATAGCACTGCTTGATAAACGGATAGCCTAAGGGATTCTGGTGACAGGATAACCAATCCCGATCTCTTAGGGTCACTTTTGTTTGAATGGTAAGCAAAAAATGTACACCATCGTCAAGCAATTATAATAATTATATTTCTGGATAAAGAAGGGGTAAAACCAATATTTTTGCAAATAGTAAAGTGCAACACTCGGAGAAAACGCTATCTAAGCGTCGTGTCTTTGGCACAATGAATTTCCTAGAGGAAAAGATAAGTTAGAAAATAAAAAACACGCTGCTGATGAAAAAAAAGGAGCCAATGGATGTATATATAGTTGAGGACAGATAAAAGTAAACGATTAAATAGCTCTTTTGTAAATCTGGCTTTTAAACTTTTGCTTACCTTTTTATTATTGTAAGTAACTGATAGTGACAAATAAATTATGATCTTGAATATAGTAAATGCATCAGTTAAGTTCATTTGAAAAAAAATCAAATAATTACACCATTTAAAGAAGGATGGAGTAGCAGTTAAAATTTAAAAATTGGTCATTTTACCGTCTTAGTCACCTTGTTAGGCACCTACTAATCGATTATCTATCAATAATAGGCAAAAAATCTATAGGTAAAAACCGGACTTATGCACACCTGGGAAAAAAGATTTGAAGAGTTGTCCACTTTTATCAGTCCTCCACTTATACAAATTTTTAAGAAATTATGGCAAACTGTTTACTTTATACAGATTAAACTGGTCGTACAATTCCTATCGTATGGTCTGGAAAAAATTGTCATGGGCATAAGAATTCTAAATTTACTGCTGAGTTTCTCGTTAAATTATATAAAATCCATTATGTATATGTATACTCACGATCACTTACTTTGTTTTGGTTAAGCATCTTGCAGATGAAGTGTACATCAACTTTCTACAAAATGAATTTGACAATTCCGTTAAAAGATTTTGGCAATAAGATAATAACAAATTGCATTTCAACACAATAGACTTCTTCAACATTTTGATGGCGAAGCGAGACACTTAAGACCTTCATGAAAGTTATGGTGAGAATTAGTTAGATCGGATATGGAGGTTATATTCTTGGCCACTAAGATTTCCAGGTGTCACGCCTATGGACTGGAATCATCAAAGCTGATAATAACGATAGCATATTTCTCGGTTAAGTAGAACAGTACTATTTTGTAGACCAAAAAAAAGTTTGCCATTGGTCTATTTGTGTGTGAGATCATGCTGAAAGCTTGGTGTATGCAATGCTAAAGTAAGTACAAAAAAAATTACTACTTAACTGTTAGTTTTCTTTCATAAAACACTACTATGCCATTATTAAAGTTTGTACTTTAATTTTTGATCGTATTAGTTCGATAGTTACTGTGAGTATGACCTATGTTTAGATTTAAATAACATTATTTACTTTCTACGGTAGGTACGTTCCAGTATGAAAATGAATTATGAAAATACACAATAATTTTTGGTCAATGATTGCATAACACAGAACATAACAAGCCCTTGTTCCAAATAAAATACACAAATGGTTTGCCTAATGATTAAGTTGTAATATTCATGGGTTATGTGCTTACAAGTTTTCCATTTATTATACAATATTATTAGTTAATACCGCATTTATATTGGAAAATACAAATTGCTAACTACTCGACGCTAATTAGCTTAGGAATCCCTCGTTGTAATTCCTGTTTATTAAACATTGGAAACACCTCGTAGCCTTCACCTCAGATTATTAGTGATTTAGGGGATTTAAGCACAGCAACCATTACTTAATCACTTTTATACACAGAGCCTAATCAAACTCTTAATAAATCACTCGCAAATTAGTTTCGATATTACGATTTATTCGTTGCACGACATACCGTCTTCCATTATTCGAAAAGACGGTGTGAAACTGGAAAAATCTCTCGTTAAAAGGAGACACGCATCGTTACTTAAAAATATTCATAATTCATCCGCATGCGACACACTTTCTCGCGCATTTATTAGCCGAGGAAGAATACACTTTTCCGCCCCACATATCTGAATCCGTCATCTTGTTAATCCCATCGAACCCGGAATTATTTAAATTTATGCCGACGTAAATATATATGAAAAAAATTTATATACGAGACGTAAAAAGACGCAGGCAGCTCCGTCGTTTTCTTTTTTCTTTTCTTTATCGATACACGTTTTAAAAGTCAAATTAGTTTTGTTATGTGAGGGGGCTGTCTAATCTTTTACGATTCATTTTTCATGATTACATTGATGAAGATAAAGGAGAAGAAATAATTTCGATTTGATAACAACGTGAGAAAAGTTTAATATTCCAAATAGAGAAACAATAAAGCATAATTTCTCCTTCTATCTCTCTCTTTCTCTCTCTTGGTTCTCTCGGATCAAATCCTCTTCGCCAGAAACTTAGTTTGCTTTCCACTTTTTGGATTTCTTCCCCGTTCGGCCGGGCAAACGTTCACGTAACAACCACTTTTAATTTAGATTTAATTTAGATAACCATTTCGAAATTCACTGTGCAGGCGTGGGGATTTAATTAAGAATCTTTTTCTTCCCCGATACATAACCGTTTCTAGTTAATTTTAGCGTTTTCTCTCTTTTATTTTCGCGAACTTTTACTACATTCTCCTTTGGCTTTGCCTCCACGTTCGAGTGAAGAGTGATGAGGGGTTGGGAGAAGGGGGAATTTGTAATACTTAATTCATTCTAGTAGACTAACTCTAATTTATCCGGGGAAAATAAGAAAAAAATTCGCCTTTTTCTTCGTCGTCTTCGAAAATTGTTATCACGTGACCGAAGTGCATACAACGTTCCGTTCCGAAATTGCATCCAGGATGCGGACGAATTTTCTTTTAACTCTACGTGATCGCGTTTCGAAGATGCTCTTCTTGGAGTTTTCGTATTGACAAGAATAATAAAAATAACGAAACAATTTCCAAACAACATTTTAGACTAGATAAGCAAAAAAATATAAATTTGTCTTCTGAAGCTATAAAGATGTTTTCTTGAGAACAGTTATTAAGCCATAGCATACCTTGCAAAAAAAAGTATCCAGAGTTTGTTATAAGATAAGACCGATAAGACGACATTATTAGCTGAAAAAAATGGTTGTAGAATTTATCTGGGACTGGTTACGATTTGTTTTCCAAACACGACATAAGAGATTGTTGCGTTTGGAAATGTTTAAATTTAAACTGAAAAATTAATTTTTATTTAAACAAATCTTGCATAAAATAACTTACGCGAGGTTCAACGTAGTCCTGTTGCTCCTCTGTATATTTTTTACTGATAATGCAGACATCTGTACCAAATAATCATCATTTCATTGAAATATTTTAATACTTTGTTGATACGGACATTAAAAATATCTTTAACTGCAGCTTTTGGAGGTCTTGGAGCTGTTGAATCGAAGTTAATAGTTGAACTCTGTTAAATGGTTGCAGTTTTCTGTGGATGTGAACTGGTTTGCTGAAAGTCTGTCAGTTGTGTTAATGTTTTTTGGACCTCTGGTAAGGAGCAAGAAGGACAAGTCCCTGCAGCATTTTTTGTTGATTTGTCTAGACCAAAACGTTTACATGGTTTTAAATAGTGAATTTCCTGTGCAGGAAGTAATGCCGCTCATAAATCGGATGGATATTTACGTTTCAGTGGTTTGCTTGAATTTGGGGCCAATTGTTCAACATGGATTGCAGAGGTCTGTATGTGTTCAGAATGTTGTGGACCCAATTGATTTTGAATTTATTTGATTCCAGTTCCGCTTTATTCTCTTATGGATTTACCTCGTAGTCAATTCTTTTGATTACTTCTCACATGCCTTTTTGTTGTGTTGTTGAATTTTATTTGTCAGTTTCAAATAAAACTTTTTCTGGAACTAAGTAGTATTTGTATTTTTATGGATTTCAATTGCTGAGTCAATTCAGTTGCTTTTTTTTTTCCTGTGTAACTACTTAGGTGAAGGTTCAGACTTTTTAATTCGTCGATTTTCATTAAAGTTGGTCAAATGTAATATTTGTGTTTATTTCTGAAGTATTTGACTTATCTCGTTATTGCATTGGCATTTATATTTACGTTTTTTTACATTCGTCTCTGACGAAAATAAAATTGGCTGTAAAAGAAATGGCAGTGGGCCATTTCAAATTTCTACTGCATCTCTCTTACTAGACACCAGCTTTAGGGTATAGCATTGTAGGGTTCTCCCTTTGGCTGATAGGAGATTTCCATTTCAGTCACTATATCCATTAACGGGGTTTTGAGGTTTGTAACATAATTACGTTTATATAGGGTCTGGTAATTATCAGTCATAATTCAATAGCGAATAAAGAAATGTCGACTTACCTCCACGCTCCTTATGTATGTTTCTAAGTTAGGTAGAGGAATATTATTTTCTAGGCCGAACGCAAGTTTGCATTTTATCTATTTGTGTGTGAAGTCTAAAAACGTACTTTTCTACCGAAATTAGAATACTATTTTTCTTCCAACCGTTCTAATATACATATTTTTCAAACAGACTATAAAGGCTTTTATAGCCGGTCAAAATATTACGATGATCGTTTTAGCGCTAATAAGCCCTGGTCCCATAGAATTTCTTTTTGATGTTTTGTCCACAATAAGCGACAGAATCGATTGAACTATCAATCGGTTGTACTTCATTGCTATTGAGAATATCCGATAGAGTTGTGGACGAAATATCAGGAAGAAATTCTATCGGAAATCATGACTTATCAACCTGGAAACAAATTTTCAAGTTAATTTTAGTATTTATTAATTTTATTTCATTTAAAAATGACAATAACCTCTCAGTCACCCTGATAGTAAAGGTGCCATTTTGAAAACAATAGAAGCATAGAAAATACAAATACTTGGTGTCACAGGAATTTAAATGGATGAGTTTCACATGTTGATAAACAAATACTATATCATTGGGCAAATGAATCTCACAATTAGACATGTAGTAAACTTAAAATTACTTGTAAATTCCCTCTAAAGCTGGCTACAGACTATGCATAAATTCGCGATTCGTGATGCGCGATGTATGATTTGTCCGTTTCTTTGTGCTTCGTAGTTATTCATGAATTTCGTAAAATCAAAGCTTATACACTATGCATGTATCAGGTTGTTGACGAATTGGTTTTAAACGAGCAAGTGCCTACATACTATTCATAAACTGCCAACGAATCGCTTATCGCGCATCACAAATCGTGAATTTATGCATAGTCTGTAGCCAGCTTAATACATTTTCTACCAGAGATGTATATTTCTATGTTATTATTTACTTTTCGTATCCCTAGGTGGAAAAATTGAATTTTCTGATCACAAATGAAGTGGACAATATTTACTTTTCTAATTGGCTGAGCAAAAAGATAATTTCTTTAAATTTAGTATTAAGGAGTTTTTTTACATTTCCAATCCGACTCTGATATAATAGTAAATTTTATAGATTAGATGTTATATAACAATAAAGGGCACTAAGCACGGCTACACCCTCTTAATTTTGTTTGTGTCACACTGTATCTAAGTTCTAATTTCTAAAATTAAAAAAAACAAGAAAACTAAATTAAGTTTGTTATGTTAAAAAATGTAAGAGAAACGGGTTTGCGTTTTCAACCATATGTATAATATGTACGTCCAGAGTGCTACAAAAAAAATAGTGATGATTTGTTCTGTAAATAGACACGGAACGTTGCGCGTTTCGTCTAATGCAGGATGCGTAAAATCTGCAAATAAAAGAATAATACATCTAACAAGCATGTGGCATTGTTTAATAAGCAATTTACAAATAATTTGCAGTATGGCGTTGAACAGAAACGTAAGAAACAATGAATTAAAATTTCTGAATAATTCAAATTGGTCAATCAAAATCAAATCAAATTATTCAATATATATAGAGCTCGTATATTGATTGCAATGACTGGAAAAGACGATTTAAATGAATGATGCACTAAAATTTTTCACAAACATCAATCTAAAGCTTCGAACTATTTTATTAATCTGCTTTAATAAAGTCTGTTGAAAATTTAAGCTGTCATTCGTAAAAAGCAATCGATATTCGAATTGTTTTATTATTTCGCTACACTACAGTGAATGTGTTTTTTTTCAATACGATTCCCGATAATTGAAGCGATAAATCGCAAGTGAAACGATGACTTTTTTGCAGTAAAACACAGGAGCATTTTGCACAAAGCGTGATCAGGAGAGAATGTTAAACAAGATTTTTCAGTGTTAAAAATGACGGGCGAACAGTAAAAAGTTTTGGAATTTTTAAGCTGTGAGACATCAAGCGGGAAAGTTTTAGCGTGGTATAAAAACGTAACGAAATTTCTGCTATATAACGTAAATAGTGGAAGTCCGCTAGGTTTCAAAACTTTACTTGTTGAGTAGAATTTGGACTTGAAAAAGTATCAACGCAGAAATAGCTCTAGAAGATGATGATAATGATGATAGATTTAGACCAGAGCCCTGCTTAAAACTACACCATTTTTTTTTTATTATTTTACTCTCCATTACGAATTAAATGAAGGTATTGGTTCTTGAGAGGTATTATTAATATTGAAAATCACTAATTTACCTTCGTTTTATGATAACTCTCCATCTTTTCTTATTCTTTAGGGCCCTAAGCATTCAGTTAATAAAAACGAACTTGTAATGTTCACGTTTTCACATTTCAAAGTGCACAATTTTAGAGGTTTTAATTTAAATTTTAATAAAAGACCATTTTTATATACACTATATAACACTAATGACAAATTTAAGGTAACATTTCTCAAGCATGACAAGTTTCTACTTATAGGCTAATGTATTGAAACTTCCATAAAGCAATACTTATTCATCATAATGACTCTCCATAAAAATATCAATGAGAAACTCATAAAGACGTAAGTTCAAAACTATATTTCATAACTTGTTTGTTTATGACACACCATTTATTAACGACCTAAAACTCCTATTTTACACCATATTTTTCAATTTTTGTATCGAACTATACTAAGAAGTGTTAAAATTAAAATTTACCTTTCCATTTAAAAAAGAAAAAAAATAGTAAGTTGCATATAAAT
>JABRWK010000023.1:372701-531656 GCA_013372445.1 Hypothenemus hampei | reverse complement strand
TATCGCCTATTGAAGGAAAAACAAGTCGATATGTCTCTGAGAAAATTTGCACTCCCACTATATAGTAAATCTTTTCTTATGTCCTATATAAGTGGCTTTGTTTTGTCTTGTATTTTCCCATATACATACATGTCTTGTTTTGTTAATTAAAGAGATAGAATCTGTGCAATATTGAGCATAAAGCCAATATTCAGAAACGTATCTGTGCTAGAGCCGTATCCGTTGTTGACTCCCATTAGATTATTGCATTAAGTCTGTTTGCTCTCGGGATTTATCGGTTTTCTTTACATCGAGACCTACACGTTTCCACTACTTTAGACACAACTCGCAATTACATCAAGTCTCGCTTGAGGTAAAGCATTTTAATCGAAGATAAATCGTAACCCTCACCCTTTAAACTAGATAATTTTATTAATCCTGTTTAATGAAGTCCAGTGAAATTTTAAGCGTTCCCTCAAAGGCAATCGATAGTCGATCTGTTTCGTTTTATCACACGCGATAGGCTATGAGTGTGTATTTTTTAACGGTTCGCTTTAATTAAAGCTATAAATCGCAAATCCAACAGCTTTAATTTTTTAAACGCCACAAGAGGATTATATGTGTAGGCGCAAGACAAATCGAAAACGTTCGACGTGATTTGGACGTGGTAGAAAAGTTTTTAAGGCGGTTGTCGCCAAACTTTCTTTCACAATAATGAAGTACGGAAATTACAGAATACAAATTTGCTTCGAAAGAAACTTTTTGCTTCAAAAAAAACTACACAACAATATTAATACTTCAGTGCACAATGTAAATGGAAACTTTTAATGTTTATCCATGGCCATGTAATTAACTTTGCAAAAGCCGGTCAGGGATTGGAAAATTTTTCTATTTTTTCTAATGATGCTCGACCATAATAAAAAGTTAAAAAGTCCCCCATCATTTTGTGAGAGTTTCTCTAATTGTAAGAATCCAATTCCAAAATACCGAAATAACTATGTTTTTCATAATTAATAATAGACAAACATTATTTTTGTCCGTTTAACTAAAAATCACTGTTATTTTAGCTAACAAACTGTTCTTTGGGGATCAGTTCTTATTTGCATTTAAGACTGGTTTACATAAAGCCAGTAGAAAAACAAGTTAAGTAAGAAAAGGCAAGTAATCCAGAAAGAGGCATTTCAATTTATGCAAGCAGATTTCCAGACAAGTTTCAATATTGGTTACTTTTGGTAGTGAAAACATGAAATTGAAATGTGCGAAATTAAAAACAGTTCAACTTTAGGAAATACTGCCAGAAAAGATTGGAAAAAGAAAAAATTATGAGATAGAAATTGGATTTCAAAGAGGTGGATTTGTGCTATCGCTGAAAAAAATATACAGGCTGTCCCAGATATGGATGTACGGCATGGGGATCCCGAAAATAACATAACTTAAATTACGAAAAAGTCGTGTATATTAAAGCAAATTAATAATCTGTTTTGATATTGAGTAAATTCCAAAGAGTTTCGAAGATATTCGTAAAAAAAAACGAATTTGGGTCTTTTGATTTTTTGCAAATAAATCTTGTACGGTTGGTGTTAGAGAAATGAAAGTTTTAGATTAACATATTTTTTTTAAGAACTTTTTAGCAGTTTTGCCAGTTTTCTTGTTAAGACCTTACTTTTCGAGATAAATTCTTAAACTTTTGATTTTCTTATGGGCACAATATTGTATATTTATATTTTTGAAATCGACATAAAATTCCATTTTCAGCCATATATTACATTTGATATTTTTCTTAGAAACTTTTTTTAAATGTGTGTAAGTAAATATCATCTCAAACAAAATTAAAGTTTTACAACTTTAAAGTATTTTTGACGTTTCCATGGCATTTGTTTACTTACTGTGTATTATTGCTCTAAGTCACAATTATAGCCAACTTATCAAAAGATGTTTTAATGGCTGTAATTCATAAAGTTTCTAAGAAAAATATCAGATGTAACACTTGGATGAAAAGAGGATTTCATACCAATTTTAAAAATATATACATCCGATATTGCGCTCATAAGAAAATGAAAGGTTTAAAAATTTATCTCGAAAAGTAAGGACTTAACAAGAAAACTGACAACGCTGTTAGGAAGTTCTCAAAAAAGTGTTTTAATAATGTAAGATTTTCATTGCTCTAACACCAACCGTATAAGATTTATTTGCAAAAAACCAAAATCGCCAAATTCGACTTTTTACGGACATCTTCGAAATTGCTCGGAATATACTATACAGTGCTTCCGTAAAGTATAGAATAAATTCAATAAAAATTAAAAGGACAACTTTTCAGAAAAACGTTTGGACCCATCGATTTTTATTTTTGAATGCGGTTTTTTGATGGTAAATGCATGTATATGGGGCAGCCAAAAAAACCAGGTACCGCATTCAAAAATAAAAATCAATGGGTCTGATCATTTTTCGGAAAATTACCCCTTTTAATTTTTATTGAATTTATCGGCTACTTTACGAAAGCACTATATATCAAAACAGATTATTAATTTGCTTTAAGTTATGCATATATTTCTTAATTTAAGCAATCTTGTATCTAGTACCGTTTCCGAGACCCTCATGCTGTGCATCCTTATCTGGGACAAACTGTATATGTGTACTTAGAAGATATCAACTCATTTCACGTGAATAAATAGGCAATTGTAACAGAAAATGTAAGCAAGTTTGATAAAAAGTAGAACTGCCTTCTAATTACTTGACTGCTTCGTTTCCTAGCCCGGAAAGCTTGCAACTCAGTTACTTTGCAAGTAAATATTTAGATGATGCATCTTAATTTACTTGCTTTTCTACTGATTTAATCAACATTACGAGGCAAAAAAATCCATTAGATTTAAGTCTGGATTGCTTAGATACTAAAATAGTACATTTTATCATTTTTTGTTTTTATGTTAATTTTAGTCTTAAAAATTCCATGTTATTTGTAAAAATTTAATCTCAATATTTCAAACAGTTTTCTGAATCACCCTTTATATGGATTAGAAAAAAAAGTGTTCTAAACATTATTTCCAAATTCCAATAAACTCTCACCTGAAGACTTTCGGAATAAAGATTTAATATGTCGTTAAAAGCAAATGCAGCTAAGCCTAGGGCTTGAGCAATTTCCTTAATTATCATTCATCGGCGTTAGTTTTTCTATAAGTAATTTTCTGATTTTCAAATTGAACGCTTTTCTTTGGACCACTTTTAAATTTCTATTTTACTTTTTAACAATTAACTAAAGTGGATAATTTTTTTAACTTTCTACGTCTCTATTTGAAATGTGCTGCCTCCCCAATTGCCCGTAACACATTAGGTAATTGCTCTAAAATTTATGGGGAATTTTGCAGTCAGTTTAGTTGTCTAGAAATTTCAGTTCAAATTTGCTCTCTGTCCAGTGAATGGCATAGACCCTTCATATTTGTCACTCTGTGATATTCAATAATGTCGTTTCCACTATGGCACAATAGGAGGTTCTTTACTTTTGATAAAAATAAAGGTTCTACTAAAACTAGAAAATCAGTATAACCATTAAAAAACATTTATCTGCCAACGAAAACTAATCCACCACCAAAAAGGTCAGTTGGGTCATTAAATTTTCACTGTTTCGCTGTTTTACCTCTTCTCATGGCGATATTCTAGGGTCGAATGTCTGCAATCGAATTCTAAAATGTCTGTAAAGACACCGGTTTTTTAAATTTTAAACAGCTTTTGTCAGTGTGAGCACCAGTCCACTATTATCAGAATTCCACAGTTCGGCCTTGTATCTGTTAACCATGACTGTGTGGCTCTAAACTTACAAGCATTCTACTTTTGACAGATTGACTAGAAGTCCGCATCTGTTTCAGCAAATTGCTTTAGAAACCATTTATTTTTGAAATTCTAAATGTTCAATTTCTTCTTGCAGTCAAGACTATACATAAAATCAGTTTTGAGTACGAGTTATAGTGCAATGTCATTCTGAATCGAATGATCCTTTATAATAGATTGAGCCTCATAGTTACCTCAGTGGAGGCAAACTTTATTGCATTAATTGTTCAATTTGCACTACTAGTTCTACTAGCTATTATTGATATGATTATTTCACAAAAACTAATTTAGTTTTAGGCAATCGAATAGATACGATTTTAATGATTTCTGCCATATCAACATGGAATAAATTTGACAAAACTTCGTCCTATTGTTTTACACAATAACCCATAATAGTCATAATCATAATATTGAGTTTGTATTGAAGCGATCGCAATTGTATTCGCGACCGATTTTACGATAACGATTATTGCCTGTAGCGATGCAATTCGAAATGATTTTTACAAATTGTCAGGCAACAGCGCGTCAGTACGTTTACGCGACTTGTTTTACGATTACGCGATTCAGGAAGTCATTTTTGGAAAATCAATTATTCGTATTCTTCTTTTCGTAAATATTCATGGTCTAAAAGCTTTGCTTAATATTATTATGAAGAATTAAACTTGATTCTGCAGATTTAAATTTCTGACTAATCTTTCTTCATCCTACACTGTGACCGGAATTTCATATTCTAATGACGAAAATGAGCTCTGTGAAATAGAATACATGTCTACTAAGTGCTTACTGTAACCATACATGGCACGCATTTCTAATACTCTGTTATCTGTCAATTAGGGTAAATTTCGAGCTTGGTTTCCTTAAAACATTTATTAAATTTATATGTCGTCCTAAGAGATGTAGAACAAGCAAAGGGAAAAAGAGAGGAATCCAATTGCAGAAAGAAGTAGATCTACAAACAATGAATGCGGCTCACTGAGAAAAGTTGCATAAACTGGCACTCATCATCCTAATTGGTAAATGAGAAGGGGGTTTCGAGCACGTGTCGAGGCAAGAGCCTTGGCACGAGGGGCGGCAAAACGCTTGTTTCCCCTACATTTAGCCAATTACGAGAAGAGATTCAGGCCGGCTGTCTTTCGCGATCTTTTTATCTCTTTGCGAAGAGGAGAAAAAAAATCGATACGTTCTTGATTAAGGAAATCCTCTTCGCGAACATAATTTTCTTTTTAAGGCCAAACTTTCGGGGCGCACAAAACGACATTGCCTCGTTTAATCGTAGATTTTGCGATTAAACGACGGAAAACCGATGCTGGGGGATAACGGGCCTCCTGCCTTTTGGCCCTCGAGGAAACCGTTTTCTCTTCTATTCGAGAAAGATAAAACAAGGTATAGAGCCTCTCCAGACGGATTACCGTTTTATTTATCAAATGGGGATAATTGATGCCGGATTAGATTAAAAACATGTCATACTCATTAATCTTAGTTTTTTTTTTCTTTGCTTCTTCACGCCCCCATAAATTTTTATGGGACGACACATATTTTAACGATGCTACCATTACGACATTATAGCACACACACTTACACGACCATTTTATTTGTCAGAAGCACCGTTATTATGGGCCGTTATTTGGGAAAACAACAACACGGTTTTAATTAAATTTTACAAAGAAGTAACCAAAAAAGTTTCAGCTTAAAACAATTAAGACTACAGTCAAATTTAAACACTTAAAATATACAATAAAACAATTTCTAAGTAATATTGATAAATGATAAATATACGCGGACACTGTTTGGAGATGTTTAAGGGCAATACGAAAAGATTCAATCAGTTTCAATTTACTGTTGACGAAACATGAATCTTGCAAAGGAATAAAAAATAACAATTCCAAAGAGTGAATTTGAACCGCTATATTTATTGTTTTAACTCTGCTTTTTGATGACAATACACCAACTCATCTTTCAGATGTAAGTTCCTATTAATTATCTTCATTTTTAATACTCATAAATTCTGGAATTACTATTCTGTAGCCAGATATCTTTGATGTGTTGTTACAAAATAATACACAAGTATAAACAACCTACAAAACAATAACGACATTTTCAATGATTTTTTTTGAAATCCCATCACCAAATCCAAATGGATCATTTTTTGTAACGAAATATGAAGATATTTTTCGGGTTTCAATAATAAATGAGAAACGACGAAATGGGAACCCAAAGGGGACGGCTGTCTGGGCCACGTTCCTTGTCTATGATGTTAATGATGATGACGATGGAAATAGAACAAAGAAATGCGACGAAATGAAATTGCAATTTCGTAAACGCGGCACGGCTCTTTTGGTTCGCTTTTAATTAACGGACATGTATGAGCTAGAGGGAGAGGGTATTATAATACTGTAATGGCTTTGTGTGTAGTATGTAGGTTTGATAATCGTGCTTGTTACGTAACCAATTTAAAATTGGTCTAAAAAACAATAAAATGTTGCTTTTCATTTATTTTAATAACGATGTCCTGATAGAAAGTTTGAAACTTAATGTGCCCCAACAAGTATAATTTCCTGTTTTCTTTACGATGCAGGAACACAAAAGATTCGAAAAGGATATCTCTATTGAATTTAATCAATGATTTGAAGCAAACTTTCCTGGAATTGTTGCCAGTATAAATTTATGGACTTTTTATGTCGAGACCAAAAGATTTTACTTTCGAGTTCGTATTCGAATGAATTCGAAAGGAACCCTTTCAGAGCGAAAATAGACAAAAGAATGGACCAAATTAACTCAACTACTAAAAAGTTTCAATTAACCTAGAACAAATATTGTACGAAAATTATTTTAGACGAGTCCAAACACATTTCCACGGTTAAAACGAGAATAATCCTGTCGGGACATATGAAAATTTGCACAATGAACACATTCCAATCTGGATAATCGTCGTTTAAACAGCGCCAGCTCGGTCCAGAAAAACGGTTGCTGTTGTATTATGATCGAAAGTTTTTATTAAAAATATTTCTTGTAGCTTTTAGGCAAATTGAACGCAAATATTTTCGTTTCTCCGCGTGAATTTTCCGCGGCCCTAATTCGACGCGAATTTTTTTACATTTCGGCACGAAAACCACCGACGCCAAACATTTTTCTTCTCTTCGAAAACGGGATGGGGCACGGTTGTTCTCATTTACTTTGGCCATAATCCAACAAAAATGACTATTTAAGGATTGTTTGATCGTTTTCGCATGTTAAGCCACTCTTTAACATGTTTTAGTACATGACAGGGCGGGAAAAACACACGTCCAATTTGGAAAAACAAAATATAAATGACACGCTCGCCGCGACCCTGAAGCTATTTCGGGAGATCTTCGAAAAGAACGATTTTAACCCAGTTAAAAAAGGGGTGTCAAACGAAAAAGTCACTTGACCGACTTCGACGAGACAGCTTTTCGCTAACGAGTATTTTAAGTTAATTGTTTGGGACTGGCAGTTTTGAAAAGGCCTTGTCGCTAAAGCTTTTCCCTCGCTGACACATTTAGTCGACGATACATTAAGAAATTTTAAAATTCCTCATCCTCGTCGACCGGTAGTTCAACGAGACAAAGCGACAAACGCTTAGGGAGTCACTTTTTTAGGATTGAGTTTCAATTAGCCTAAAAAATTTCAAAACTGACGCATTGAAAAAGAAAAAAGTGAACGAGACTTTTTCGTAGAGAGGGGGCCTTTTGTTTTTTTTTTTCGTGTGCTACACCGCTTACAACATCCTTAAAACAGCAATTCAAACGATTGGTTCTCCATTTTCTCCAGACTTTGCATACTCGAATTTTTATCTGCATTGGGTGCAACGAATTAAGAAATTGTTTAAAAAAGAACCCTTTGATTCGAGTCAAGGAGAATTCTGTAGTCATGACATAAAAAACCTCTTGAACTATTGACAAAAATGCATAACATGCAACATTGACTAATACCTTTTTTATACGTAGAAATCGTTTGGCGAACGATTTCCCGTTTCCGCTAAACCACGAATAGCAGTCAATTAATTTGTGTTTATCGTATAGAAGGATCCATCCAATCGGCAGTCAATACGACTTTACAAGAGCACTAATGTATACTTATTTATGTTAGAAATCTCTGCGTATACTTTGGCTTTCAGAAAGCATTTTTTAAAATAAAGATCAGAATTTTCATAAGGTATATAGATACTCCCATATGAAATCTTTTATATTATTGTCTGTAGCAATTTCTTGACACTATGATGCAAGACAAGATGTCTTAGTCATTTAGTCTTCCCTTGCGACAATCATATCTGTTTTGAATATCTTAAACTAAAATTGATTTAAAAAAATAAATATTTCACTATGTAGCTAGCCTTAAAGAAAAAAAAGAAGAGCGTGCGGTTCTATCGGCTTTGTCTGCACGGACGTGCGGAAAATTTTTCTCAAAATTATTCTCGCTCTAAAACGAACAAGAGACAAAGCAGTTTTGCCAGTGCAAGAAATAAAATAAATCAACCGTTTTTTGTCATTCTCTCTCTACTCATTCAACAGACGCCCATTTATTTATTTAGATAAAGACCCAATAAATCTTTGCCGGACCTTTTAATTAAATAATGGAAGACCCCGTTTCCTTATAAAGGATTTTTTTCCTTTCTCCTCTGCAGGATAACATTTTTCGACTCGTCCGCCTTTAGTACAAGTTCCCTTACAACAATCAAATATCGGGACCGTTTTTAATTAAAAAACCATGGAAATAAAGAACACAACAATGCGAAAGGAGAAAAAAAGAAAAACCATTTGCCGACGGATTAAAATCGAACCGGAAAAAATAATGAACGGCGTTAACGTCAACATTTATCTACGAAACGTTCTAACTGGCGCATATAAAGCTTTCTATTTAATTTCGGGATAGTTCCGGTCCGTTATGGCGGACCATTAGCGCACGAGGTATGGAGAAAGTTTCGTTCATCAATAAATACCGGACTTAAAAGCTTTTGGGATATGGAATTCGAGCGGGTATAGTTACTATGGAAAATTGCCATTGTGGAAGATTTTATTTCCTAACGGTTTCATTGGGTTTTTATTAAATGGAAAACAATGAAGACGCCACTGTTTAAGGAACAGTTTTTCGCCATTCGTCATTATCGGTTATTTAGTTGGGGCAAATGGCCAAAGCTGGACAAATGAGATTAGAAGTTCGTTGGTCTATCCACAAAACTTGGTTCTAAAACATAAAAATTTTATTTCAGATGATGACTCGATACTTTTTTGAACAATCATGAGCTCGAAGACATTATACCCAAACCATAAAAGAATTCAATATTGTTTAAGATAAACGTTCATTTTTTTCCCTCGGAACCTTACTCTTCTCTCATATGACGTTGGCAACATTATGAAATTTTCCGGAACGTTTTGCCTAGCGATGGCCTACAATGAATGCGAAATTGCTCTGGTGGTGGTCGGGATATGCCGCCTCGTAATGGCGGACATAAATCTCAACTTTTGAGAATATGAACGGTTCAATGATAAAGGACCTGTCGTTCGGGGGGCGAGAAATTTATGGCCCCACCCAACCAAGAAGAAAGAAAAAAAATTATCAATCTAATAAGAATAAATAAAGAGTTAGAAATGGAAACGTAAAAGTTTTACGACAACCAAAAAATATATTTTATATACCTACATATACCTACGATATATGTAATCGAGTATGTGGCTAGAGCAGCGGCAGTGAAAGAGAGAAAGAAAGAGCGAGGAGATAAAAAAAGAAGAGAGAGAGAGAGAGAGAGAAAAACTTCTTTAATTGGCGGGTTTTCGGAATGTGCTTACGTCGTTCCGGAGTTTTTCCTTCGGTTTTGTCGGAAGGAAAATTCACAGACGGTCGCCAAATAAAAAGGCTTCGAAGTTTCTATCGTTCGTTTGGAAAGTTTGCTCCGAAACGAAACTGTTAATTTCAGTGGTCGAGAAAAGGGGCGATGTCACATATCCCCCCGATCTTGCCACTGTATTTCGAATTACCCAAATAAACAACGTGTTTATGTGGTATCATTCCTCAGACGAGAGGAAAAAAAAGTTTAGTTTCTAATCTGACCGGAGCCGAACTTTTCTTAGAACTTTTTGGGCAACAGATAACGAACCACTGATCCGGGAAAAACTGCTCTTTCAAACTCGAGGGTGCAAGAAGAATTTTCACGCGAACAATCCCAATCAAAATTTATTTAATTCCAGAGTACAGAATCTAATAAAACCATTCGAACTTGATAGAAATCGTAAATACTGGGAATTTTATTACTTTGGAGATCATTTAAGAACGTTAGATTCCACGAATTTCAGGTTAGATTCATACAAATATAAGCCCCCAAGGCTTTTCACTTAGAAATAAAGTAACGTCAAATAATTCCTAAGCCAGCAAAAATGACATGGTGACAATAACGAAATTTTCAATGGAAGCAGCCGTGAGACGCAAACGAAAACATAAGGTAGGTAATGTAAAGTTTCTTTTATTTCTCGGAAAATATTTGCCTTAATAAGGGCAAAATTAAATGTTAGAGTAAATGTCTCAAAGTTTAGGCGCTTAAAACTAAACGGTTCCCATCAAAGCTACGGGAACGAATCCCGTCCGAAACGTCGACGTAATCCAGAAGGGACCAATTCCGGGTCATTTTCGTATATGGTATGTTAATACGTGCGCGAAATTAGCTCAACCGGGGATATCACGGCCGTTATTCAGAAATAAACGGGATTACCGGAGAAATTATTATTATAACTAGGGGGCGCGAGTCCGCTCTCGAAATTATATTCTTAATAAATATTCGAGCTTTAGGAAGGAACGGAATTATGCAGCATAGTTCTCGAATTACGTTTAACTAAAATTAAACAGGAAGTTTAGAGCGTTACGAAGCCAACCGTCCTTGCATGGGCGCTGGTGGAAATTTTATTGAACCAGAAATTCGGCATGGACATTTTTTTCTCCTAACGCTATAGACTCGGGGGTTGACACATTAAACGTTAATTCTAGCGTGATCCAATCAAGCAGAGCTTACGCCTGTCGTCGTTTCGCCGAAACGTAATCAGTCATCTGGTCCCCCCGCAGTTTTTTTTTGTGATTGATAACGTATATGGCGGCTGCCAACCGGTAACAAAAAATCGGACTAAACGAACGCTTCCGTTGCCGAATAAAAGATTTTCCTTCCGGCCGGATCGACATCATTTTCGATGCCGCGAACGATTATTTTTCATTATTATTTTTGACCGATGAAAAAAAAATTTTCACCGACAAGGAAAAATGTATCGTCCACTACCTCCCTACGAGGGACTATCCATAAGTACTCAAATGTAAATAATTCTCGCTAGTGATGATTTGAAAGAAACACAAGACCAAAACTACTATTGTACCTATCTAACCTTGATTTTGATCTGGTTTACAAAGTCTTGGCCTTGTTATTGCATATATAATCTTGGTCTTGCTGTAACACGATTGCATTTGTCTGAGCTTGATTACAATTGTTATATTATTTAAAACAAGTGCCTTTGGTAAAAAATGTAAGCAAAATTGAAAACAAATTGGATTTTTTTTATTAATTGAATCATTTTAATGATTCTTTTCTTTTTCTTTATGGTTGATAATTTGCACTCGGCAAATTATTTTTTTATCTTTAACATTAGTATTAAACAAAGTGATAAACAAGTAAAATTGCTTTTTTTAAATTTATAATTCTTATTGATTTGGTTCGCTACATTCGGAAATTTCTATGTTTTTTACTTTTTAAGATAGGGTTTCCTATCTATGTCTAATGTATATATTTGGATGGATATGCCTGGATGACATCAATAAATAGCAATTAAATGATAAAAATAGCAAGGTTAACATTTATGAGTGCTGTATAACAAAAACTCGCTCAATGATTGGCGTTAGCGATAAAAATATCTTTTCGAAATTTATCTTCTAAATTCTACAAATCCTTGTTTAACCCAGCAAAACAGGCCTCTATCTCCAAATGGATTGTCGTGATAAAAAAAACACCAAGTTTGTGTTGTTTTATTTTGTTTTGAAGATTTTTTGCAATTCAATATACAGAATGAGTAAATTTTTATACATAATGAATGGAGGATCTTTGAAATTAAAAGAGATAGAGAGTCGGTTAAAGGGGGAAAGGTTTGTAGTTTTGTCAGGTGAGTTAAAAGTCATATTTGAAGTTTAAAAACATCATAACTTTCTAGATATTTACGAAAAACAAAATAGATTAAAAAACTAAAAACATCTGTAGTCCTTTTCTTATCGATGTTACCCAAAAAGTGTAAATGGAAAAGTTGTAAATAATTATTCTGTAAATATCATAAAATACATAACTTCTTTTAAAAAGTGATTGATTCCGAGATATTACACAAACTTACATTTTTTTAAATAGAAACCATATTAAAAAGTGGAACTTTAAAACAGCATATTATTTCGTCTTTTTAATGTCATAAGACTTGATATATTTATTATTACAAATGCGAAAATTATAGCACTTTTAATTGTTTTAGTTTGGAACTGTTTCGTATCTCTTTTAGTTTCGAATATCCTTTCACTGTGCACAAAAAAATACTCACCCTGTAAAATCATCCTAATAAATCTTGGTCGATTTCTCTGTCGTCAACAACGAAGAAACGATGTTACATATCCAAATAATGTCTTGAAATGCTTAAATTATCGTATAAGATATGATACTCCGACATCTGTCAGCAATCGGTCTATTAAGAGCATCATGGATTTTCTAACAAAATCTTCCAGACACTTGAATTGGAAAATTTCGACGTTCTTGATCAAAAGGAGAATTTCAATCAATGACATTTGTCGTCGAATACAAGTACTTATCATACAGTTCTCATACAGGAATTACATTTAGTAATAATTGAACTAACAAACTCTGGTGCGGAGTTAGCTGGTCTTGTGATTAGTTTAGAATGGCAATTAGTTTAGAAAATCAATCAGACAATCTATAACTATTCTTCGAGACATTTATAATCTAATATATTACATGATCGGAGTGGAAAGACATTGATTGCAATAAATGTGGTCAAAACTTTAACGTGACTGTCATAACAAATAAATCCAATGCATTAACACAAAGAGCTTTAGCATGGCAATATCCAATTTAAAACCTTTTTCTTTCTTGTCAAAGTTCTCTCTAAAATTACATTCGTGCAATTTTCGTCGCTATATGTAAATTTAACCTTATAAAATGGTTCTGACTCACTAAAAACTTCTTCAAAATTAATTGGTTAACTAATTATGACAACGTTACATGTCATATCAATGGTTTTAACTAGACACTCACCAAATTAACTAACAATAGATTTCGCACACGTAGAGCAAGAATCCAGAACCGTATCGGTAGCAAAACGTACGGAATTTCCGTTTCAAATTACCGAAGACGCACGAAACGAATTATATAAATAGCCGAGATAAATAAATTACACTAGCTCTTCCTCTGACAGGTTTAAAATTGTCTTGAGCATCTGAAAGACAATGGACAGACCAGAGTGATGGAGTAAGAGGGATCTGGAGTTCGAAACGCATTTAGATGTCGGTCTTGGTAAATAACCCCTCCGTGTTTCATTATTAAAACAACGCCCGTTCCTTCTCTATAAACGGAAATCTCTTTTTGCTTTCATATCTTTGGATGCTGAGGAAGAGTGTTTAATTCCCACTAAATATAGTAGAATAGTACATCAGATACGCCCCTGGAAATCAATGGATGAAGAGTTTAATTATGCCTCCATTCCGATTAACGCTAATTAGCCAGAATACGTGTACAATTGTCGCTTCAGGCGTGTGCTTTTTAAATAGTCACACCCCCCACCCACATTTGACCTATTTTCGAAAATATCACAACAACTTAATCTGAACTGACAGAGAGACTCTATTAGTATCCGAAATCGTTTAAAGCGATTAAAGAACGTCCCATTATTAAAGGCCGGCCGTAGTCCTTCGCTAAACCTGGGTGGCCGCAATCAGCTCAACGGATCAAAACAAGGCTTTGAATTGTAGGACGGTCTTGATCCGGATCCTATTGAGGCCCCGTAAGTTTCAAAAAGCCCCGTTTCGCCACACCACCTACGGTCGCGAATTACGTTCAGATATCATCGTGGCCTAAAATTTATTATCCAATTTTCGTTACCACATTGTTTCAAATCAACGGACAATAAAAGGAGTGTTTTATTAAAGTTTCGTTTCCGACTTCGGACGCATTGTCTTGAGGAAAAATAGAAACAAATGATCTGACATTATTTAGGTGTTGGATATTTTTGCACTGTTTCAATCGTATCTTAACACTCCAATAGAGACATAACAGTATCCAAGGTGAAAAATTGTAAAAACAAGTTTTACAAATATTTCAACCTTATCATCTATAGGTTCAAAAAAATTACTTCTTTGTTATTCTGGAAACTTAGAAATTGTGTTAAACAATGCATAATAAAAAAACTGTTTTGGAAGGTGTCTCGAAAGTATAGAACCTGCAATTATCTGCTTTTGTCAGTATTTTCTTTGTATAAATGTCATATTATGGTGTAATATGTATTTTGGCGTCTAATATAATGTATGTATATTTATACTTATTACTCTATATGTATATTTTAATATTTTTAATATTTCCCATTACATATTAGTACACTTTTGCCCTATTTAGTTTCACGTATTTCAATCAAAAAATGTCTACATTCCTCTATCTCAATGTTTCAATATCTCCCAATTTGTTCATGATTCAATATGATTTCCAATTGTTTTCCATTGACTTTGTTCCTTGTGTATTTTTGCATTCCCTCTCTGAATGCTATTTTAAAATCTAATACCTTGACATTATTTCAAAACTCTCATCTATTGTAATTTAAAATTGTAATTTTCTATCAACTTTACAAACTCTCATCCCTCTTCAAACGGAAAGTTAACTTTAAAAATGGACATTCCATATTGTACTATATGGCATATACAGCGTTGGTCAAAACTTGAGAGACTGGTATATTTTCTTGAAAATACTGTACAACTCAACAAATTTTAAAGTTTATGTTGTTAATGTATTCGTGAATAGTGCTCGGTAAGCTAATATTGTGTAACGAGACCCCAAAAAGTATTTCTAATACAATATATTAAAAATATTGATCAACAGTGAGGTCTATTGTTAAATCTTACTCTTTTTAATTGTGGTTCAACGGTACCACAGAGACAAAAGTTTCTAACTAACCTTACGAGTTCTCATATTTACTTTCTTTAGGTCTTCTGGACCCAAAGAATATTTGCATAAACACTTGTAATATAGTCTGTCTTCACTTTTGTCCACCCAATTGGCAGATAGGGTTCCCAAAATATATCGCCAAAGTAAAAACACTTTATTCTGACGTGTCAACAAGAAGAATACTGGAAGACACTTTAACCAGTCAAGAAATTGAGGTTCGTCAAGTAAGACAATGTGATTCGATTCGGGTTTCAATTTAGAAACTACAGTCAAAAATATATAAAAAATATATCAGCACCACTGAGCGATCATCTGGGAATGTCTTTCTGATTTTGAACTCGAGTTGTGACATAAAATTGATGGTATCAGGTTTGTTCATTTTGATCATATTTTATGCTTCGGTCAGTCAGTTCAATTCACCATTATCATTGAGCTTCAAAAATACTACGGTTCTTCAAACAGTCTTTAAAGTTAGTAAAAATATTTTTTGTTCAAACAAAAATTCCTATTAGTCGTCCTCCCATTCGCCTGATCGCAATTCCATTAAAATGGCACGACGTGGATCAACATTGCAATTTATTAAGAAATTTTTCAACATTAATGAAAAACAGTACTGCATAATGATAATATGGTGCGAGTCTGATGTAATCCAATGTTGTTGTTATTGCAGAATACGATTAAAAATACACAGAATAAGGACTAATTTTCATATTAATTAGGTAGCATGCATAATATTAACTTTTGCTCGTTCATTTGCATGTTGTAATAACGAATACCGTCCTTACATCAACGTCGACTACATAAACATGAGGTTTTTTCATCTCTCCAAGGATGCGAGCAACTCACAAAAGAGACAGAGACAAAACTCAAAAAAAGCTAAAGAGATAACATGGGCCTCACGATTTTTTCGTCTTCCTTGGCGTAAAAGTTTCTCCCTTGACACTTTCATATCTCGGCGACCAGATTTACGATCCGAACGGATTTAGTAAAAATCCTCAACATTCTAACCGATCCGTGGCCACAAATCTTACTCTGCTCTCTTTTTTTCCAGCAGCGAGCTACATTTTAATCGTTGAAATAAAACGGCAGACGTTAAAACCGTCTCAAGATCATTCCAAGCGTAGAAACGCCATCCAACCACTATCCTAATTTCTCTTAATAGGATCAAAAGGCTTATCGATTTATACGCCATGTATATGTGTAGCGCTGTTTCGGGTAATGCGATGTGTGTATTAAACCGAATTGCATATTGTGCAATTTATCCAGTCGAATCGAGCCGCCTATTATGATATGGAAATTGAAATTTTTTTCCAATCAGTTCCTTCCAAGGGAAAATTAAATTTAATAAACTTCGCCCGCCTTTGTCCTTTAGAGTTAGTTGTATGCGGACCGTCCTCCGTTTTGGACACAGAACAAGAGGGGACGAGCTGAAAAGAGAAAACCGCGTTCTGTTCCTTGTCTTTATTAGACTGGCTTAACTCGATTTTGCCCGGGCAAATAACTATGCTCGTATATTTTCCGCTTGGGTTGTGAAATTTTAAAATAATTTTCCAGGGATAACGTGTAGAACGTGAGATTAACGTTGTAACTTTTAAAATAACAATTTAATTACGAAAAGTGTGAATATGCGGGCGACAGCATTAACGTAGCGGAAAAACTGGGCAACACAATATTTACCGCTTTTTAACGAGGGACCATAATTTTGTCCAACCTATTTCTCTTAATCCGTTTTCTACCTAGACTGCAATGTTTAAACAAAATGGTCTTCTTTGAACATCACTACCAAACAGCCATAGACCAGTATATATTAAATTCTCGTTTCCCTTTTTATTAAAATGAAAAAACCCGATGGCAGGTTGGAATCGGCCACAAAGTTTCGTCTCTCGCTTTTTTGTAAACTGAAAAAAAGTATACAGAACAAAAACGACACCTATGCAGGCGATGATTTATTCAAATTGCATATCCTACTGGCCGACAGAGTAAGCGCGCCTCGTCCAATTACCATTTGGAAATGTACAGTAATATTTTGCGTTTGTTCTTTATCTTGTTTCTCCATGAAAATTACTGGGTCACGCGAATTGTCATTTTTATGAATGGAAATAATGCAAAATTATACATGAGACATTATCCTGTGCCAAAATTGAACTGGCTCTCCCGAGGACGGAAATAAGCACTCTCTTGTGGATACAACCGTTTTTAGGAAAAGGCAAAAGAGGTCTCTTTTTCGACAAAGACCTTTTGATTTACCGTACAGCGCTTTCCGACAAGTCATTTTTAATATTTGGAAATTAATGGAAAAGGGTTCAAATCTGTAGAATAGGGTAAATACTATACGGTAATTCAAACCATAATTCTATCATTTGTTCAACACAAAATAAGCTCTTGAATTCGAATAATAAAATAATATTTATTATTTTATTTAATGGTCGTCATTTTTTCTTCAATTTACCGTCAAATAGATCCTCTAAGTACTATCCATTGGTTGTACTTGTTTTCCTACCAATTTATAAGTTTTATTCAGCAAAGCACCCTCCTCGTTTTGATTATCCTATTGTGGCTGATGTGTTGTAACGCAACCGTATTTGGTGAAAGAAAAAGCAAATTGTTCTTAAATATGTAAACACATTAATATCTGATACTCAACGAAGGCATGGGATCGTTATACTTATACGTATATTGCTCTTTTTCCATTGTGTCCCAAACAAATTTTTTTGATTAAACTGTCTGAATAATATACAATCAATGATACCATATCGTCAGCAAAATGACAGAAGGAGGTAACTGCAAAATCCTTGTTTCGAGGTGTCAACTATTAAAAGTTCTCAGGTGTGGCAGATAAGTCCTTTTTTTCTGTTTTTGTTTGTGCTTCTAATGCAATGGACGTCGTAGTCACCACACACAACATGTCACAACTTGTGATATGGTATCTAAAGTGAGTATAACACGTATTACAGAATCTGAAATGAAGGTAATTCAAAATATTAAAATTTGTAGATACGCCCCTTCGTCATTTTGCTGACAATATGTTATTAAAAATAAATAGTCACCCAATATCTCTTGTATATATATACTCCATAACTACTATATGTACTGTGATTGTGACCACGTTCCAGTCGCCATTTCTAACTCTATTATTTTTGGAAATTCAAGGTCGATTAAATTAGTGAACTAGTAGTGTTTTTTCTGCTGATTAAAATAACAAACACAAAAAAAAACTGAATATCGCTTTTTCGAGTTATTTTAAAAAATGCATATGCTTTAAATGGTATAACCTGTATATTTTTCTGCTACATCGAATGTGAAACGCTGTTAAAATAAAAAAAGGTCATATTCATTCGGTTCTAAAACTAAAAATAATCTAGTTAAAGCCACATTTTTAATTCATGCCGGTAGGCTATGTACATCTGATGAATACTTGAACAAATAAAATTTTATGACATCATCCGATGAACGTCAAACTATTTATTTCCAATGGTATTTACAAGAGTATTTATAGGAATGATTTCTTCAACAAAGGGAATTTAAAGTTTACTACTCATTAATTCCAAAGATCCTTAGGTTCGGTTTAACACAAATGTTTGCTATGATTTGATAGACAGTACAGCAATCAGACTTCTATTTTATGCATGAACGTTGACAGGTAGGAGATATGTCTTTTTAATAACTTCTGGAATCCTAGTTAATTAATTTAATTATATTAATTTACAAAAACGGCAAACTATTTAGTTCCAATAAGTTGGAGTTCCACTCCATCAACTTATAGAAGTACGTGACTTGTTGGAAATATTGTTTTCAAACAGTTCGATAGTCAACAATGTGTCTATTAAATGGCCTCCACGATCCTCTGATTTAACTCCCCTAAATTATTCTTTCTGGGATTATCTTAAAGATGAAGTTTATAAAACATGTCATGTCAACGCTGAAGACCTTAAAATTTCCATCGAAAGGATAAAAAATTTCATTGGCAGTCGAACATTGTTTAAGGTGACAAACCATGTATTGAGTGTGCACAAAAATGCATAAAACATAATGGAAACGTCTTTGCCCATTTGATATAGACCTAGTTATAAATGTGTCGTATATTGATTTATTGTTGTATTGATTCCCATTTTGTATTAGTATTAATTGTTCATAGCTATTAATCGTTAAGTACACTATTGATGACAGCCCTACTAATTCTTTAAAGCGTCCAGAAATATGAGTGTTTTAAGTGAAGAAAGAACGTGTTGCAATAAGTTGGTTGTAACTTTATTCTTAAATTCCATAGCCTACTAGAATGCAATCAAAATGTAGCTATAATAATGCTATTTTTAATTTAAGACTAATTATAAATACGAACTTTTTTATTTTAACAATGTTTTACATTCGATGTAACAGAAAAATATACAGGTTATACAATTTAAAGCATATGTATTTTTTTAAATAAATTAAAAAGAGATATTCAATTGTTTTTCCATTTTCACTATTTTAATTCGCAAAAAAAATAATACTAGTTTACTAATTTTACCGACCTTGTATTCCCAATAATGAAAAATTTAGCAGGAATGTTAGAAGTTACCGTGTATATCAAAACGATCGGAATTTTGATAAAAAAAATTGTTGTAAACAACATTCAGATTGTTTCAGTTGAGTAAACATTTAACTTAGACATGTATTCGGTCAACGATTGGCGTATTTTCCAAAATACTATTTTATTGTTTATTCAAACAACGACCTAATTATAGCAAAAGATGGAACTTTATTTGACAACTAAATATTCGCTCGTTTCGAAAACTAAGAACAATTAATAACTATTGACGTCCCTTTTAACTTTGATAAAGGAGCGAATTCTGGCTGACATACTTTCTACTAATTTCCTGCAGAATTCAGGTGTTTAACGTTGTTCATATTTGTTGAATTGCTTGTTTTAAATCAAATATTGTCCACTGCATTTATTTCGTGCAAATATTTTTTGATTTCATACCAGAAGGCCTCAATGACGTTCAAACCAGAATTATTAGCTGGTTACGATAAAAAAACTGATGTATATGGGATATATCATTAGAACAGAAAGATATCAACTACTTCGAATGATAATTCAGAAAATAGTTGAAGGAATGAGATCTACAGAAGATGGTATGCATGGTTGAAAAACGTTTGGGAGTGGTCTGGATGCACTAACAATCAGTAATTTATATCAGCTCTGTCAAAAAAAAATTCAAAAATAATTGCCAACATTCGAGTACACCATCTTATTGAAAAACGGACTTGCCTTTTGAAGAAAAAATTTTAATATTTGGAAATGAACAATTTTGTTAAACTTGTTGATACGTGGTTGCTCCAATGATTCCGCTATTGTCTCTTGGTAAACTTGTCTAGCTCCTTGAAACAATGTTTATAGAATGTCTGCTTAATCGTTTATATCATACGTTATCGATTATCACTTACACAAATATCATATTGTGACTTGTTGCCAAAATAACTGTTTCGTAGTTATAAATGTATGCCATATTCTACTTGGACAATATTAAGCAAAGCTTCTTCTCTTTCGAAGCTAATAAAGGTTTTTCATTTGCTTAACACGACGTAAACAATAGATTAAATATAATTGAAGTAACGTATTTATGGTTTACTTTTTAGAAACGAAGCTCCTACTTCTTTATTCATCTTTGGCAACATTTCCTGAGACAGTTAAATCGTTTTCATTATTGCAACGTGCCGTGATTTCTAGTAAAGTCCTATNAGAAATTGAAATAACTAGAATTTCCTTGGAGAGACGCCGCCATTTTTAATTTTTGTTATTTCTTCCAGAACGCAAACCGCTAGAAGTAAAATAATTTGAGATAAGTACGGTTCGAAAAATCAAGAATTTGGAGACTCGAAAGTAGGTAAAAAGTACAAATATCATATGATTTTTCGGGTAGTTCCGACATAAATACTCGGTGATACGCTGACAGAGACAAAGTTTGATGGTTTCAATAAGGCGGCTTTTATTGAAATTCCCCTGAGTTTGCAGTTTATTTCGTTTTCGCCTCCGGATCAGTAGCAGCAGTGAAAAATATAGAGAGAAAATTTCTCTGCGACATGTGTCCAGATCATGTTCAAAGCCCGCCGACTTTCGAAAGGCAAAAAGTTTATATTTCGAAATCTCGCTTTACTACGAAATTATTCCATCTTCCTGAGGGTGGTAATAAGCGACGTCGTAAAGTTCAAAGTGGGCGGCGGCTAGATTTGAATTTTTGCACCTCGGGGCGACGTTTTTCCGCGTGATTTATATTAAAAAAAAAGAACCGTTTTTCGTATATCCCGGTATCTCCTCTCTCATATTGTTCCAAAACAGCCATAACGGGCCGAAGACGTGGTGCAGGTAAAATAGTGTCCTGAATTTAAACACGCCATGAGTAAAAATAGGACCTGGGCGCGACTGAAGCCGAGGCGAACGACGATAATATTTTAGTCTTTTGAACGGCGGCGAGAAAATGATAAAGTATGCAAATTTAAATTTTTAAACTGCACCCCCTCTGGATATTTATACGGGGCCAATATCTATACTATTTTTCTATTGTGATTACGCTGTCGATGGAAGATTTCCCCTTTTCAAGAACCAGAAAAGCGTAAAAATTACCACCGGGAAGGAGATGCATTTAACAATTTTTTTTTCTCAAGCGGCGGCACTCCAACAACTTGCTTCATTAAAGTTAAATCGTTCGCCCGTGGCCGGAGCAGAAGAACAGAGAATAAAACGGAAATGATGATTTTTGAGCTTCTTCATATCGTCACGAAAATGGATTTTAAACTCGGCTCCGTAAAAATAAAACTCCATTTTTTTACTAAATAACGCAGACACGGCAACTGGTTGCTCAAATTGAATACGAGGGTTTCCGAAAAATGTGTTGATTTAATATGCGCTATTACAATATTTGTACTATATATACAAGGTATTTCATAATTAAATGTCAATGTTGAAAGGCACGATTCTTCAGACTATTTAGAAAAAAAAGATACTATATAGTTGAGTCAGGAAATACTGCCTTTCCGAGATACAGAATGATAAAGTTCTAAGAAAAAAATCGTTATTTTATCGTAACATTCATATTACTCCAGATATTTTTTTTTAATTCATCATAATCAAAGAGCATTTTCCGATGTAGAAGTATTTTTTTAAATTTCTACCAGTAGTATCCATTTGTACGGCATTTGAACTGAATATTTTGGGAAAAATAATGGAACGCCACTGCTCTCTACAAAAACAAAAATTATTTTATTAATGATGCTTCATTTTAAATTAATGATGTTTCATTTTCTAACAAAAAAGGTCTCTTGACTTTTTTTCCTATCTTGAACTCTTTTTCAGTAAAAAATAAAGAACAACAAATCTGTACATGAAAATTAAATATTTTTCCAGTTAAGTAGTTTTTACACTTTTATTGAAATAATTCTTTAACAACTAGAAAACCAAAACCTATTTCTGATTCACTTAGTACTTGGAGTGGTATGAATGTTACGATAATAGTATAACGATTTTTTTCTTAGAACTTTAACATTCTGTATCTTGGATAGGGAATATTTCCTGTCTCATCTTCATATCAACTTTTTTTTTCTTAAAATAACTTGAAGAATCACCGCTTTCGATATTTGACATTCAATTATGAAACACCTTGTATATATTTGCATTTTCAGAAACTTTTTCGGTTCATTCATAACACATGAAATCTCATTAACACAAGCAACATAATATTGTTATAATAAGAGCAACTAAAATCATTCACATTGACATTGCCTATAGGTTCACATCATTTCCATTCCATACTTCCTTATAATTAAAACATTTCCCTAATAAGCTAGTAAATACGTACAGCTATTTATCAGTTACTAGGTACATGTAAAGCCAATCAACTAGGATTTTGCTCACCCGTCTATCAGGTCATGGAGCTAAAGGGAATTTGTCCATGTGAAAATGGATAGTCGATGATCAGGAGTCTTTGGAGTAGTAAAAACTCAGTCGATCTCATGAAGAACCCAAACCTTATGCTTACACCTAGAGTTCGTAAGGTAGGTTGAGCGATATTTCAACTAATATACAAGGTGTCTTCAAAGTTGAGGTATTTAATTTATTAATTTATTTTAACAGGTTAGAGAATCCTTAAAAATAATTCATTTCACCGAAAATGTTGTGCATAAAACTTGTGCAAGATAATAAAGATATGAGTAAAAAATTTAATAAAATACCTAAAAAAAATTGTCTCCATTCAAGTGTCAGATATGCGCACAATTTTCCTCGACATACTCTGTAGACGCCGCAGAAATGAATTCCCGGTGTCCGCAATTTCACAAGTGTTTTTTATTCGCTCTCTCAATTCCACATTATTCACTTCTCTATTATAATAAACTATATATTTGAAATAATTCCAGAGAAAAAAATTGTAAAAAGTTAGATTCAGAAAGCGTGCAGACTATGCAACCGATTACCTATCTATTAGTAAATAGTATTTAAATAGCTGTGAACCCTATCCACATGTGGTTGTGTTCCATCAGGGAGAAACCAGTCACATTACTCTTCTAAAATGTGTTAAAAAAAAAGCTAAATAACTTTCACCTGTGAATCGAGTTGGAAAAAAATGTGGTGCAATAAGCCTGCCATTAAGTAGGCCTGCCCAAACATGAACTGAAAATCTGTACTGAAATTGGGTTTTTCCGGTTATTATGAAAGTTATTTACTCCATTTCTTGCAAATGTGTCTTCGTCAGTTGCCAAAATAAATTTAGTAAAACTTTCCTTTGTGTGCCATTTATGTAGAAGCAACCATCAAAATTAACTCTTCTTGAATGATCTTCTAACTGTAGTGCTTGTGCCCTTTAGCAATGAAACGAATACAACTGTTCTTGTCATAATTGAACTACTCCAACTTGAGATGCTATAAATCTAGTGTTGGTTGTTGGATCAGTTTCAACAATTTTTAAATTTTGTTCCTTAATTTCTACCTTTTCGAGTGACGCCTTCCTGTGTGACCTTATCATTGTCTCTTTCAATCAAGTGTGCCACGGGCTCTTATAACTAAATTAACAACGATCCGTGGCATCGGAAGATTTCTTAAGGGATATCTTATCCCGTATAAGCCAAATGCCGCGGCTGCATTTTCTCGGCGCTCCCTCTACGTTAAAATCATATCAACTAGTAGTTCATTGTTTTCATAAACACGTGCCATTTTGTAAATGCACAATACATAATACACTGGTTATTTAATCGTAAGCACCATATAATTAACTAACAGACTTTCAGGGTTTCATTAACCATATCATCGATAACATTTGGATGATACAATAACTGTGAAAAGTGCACAACTAAACATAAAACACTCGAAAGTACAACAAAACCGTTATGTTTATCTTCATTATTCTCATCTTTGAATATTATCATTTTTTATTTACATCTCGATTATTTTGCATCTTTTAAATAGGCTATTTTTAATGAAATGTTTTATTTTTAAAGTTTTCTTATCTGTTAAAATAAATGACTTAACCTTGAAGGCACATTGTATTTACGTTAACATTACATTTTTATCTTTTGGATACGACAAATCTTCTTGTACTTTCATATTTTTATACTGTTTCTATTTTGTCGTATTAGTTCTTGTTTATTCATTTATGGTTTATTTATAGTACCGTTCGATGTTATATTATTTGCAGTGATATTTTGTCTTATATTATTTTTGATTTTTCTTTAAATATTAGATAGATTAGATAATTTAGCTACAATGTTCCCGGTAAATCACTACGTAAAGCCACAGTTACGACCTAACATGACAATATAAAATTTTCCACTGATGAAGCCTCGTTAGAAACAACACCTATGATGAATTAATAACAATTATGTAAAGTACATCAGTATTACATTGTAGGCAATTTATTTATCAATACTTCCTCGTATAAATTCAATAAACCTGTTGCCCGCCGAACAATAGCTTTGTTCAACGTATGTAAATAATATTTATTAACAAAACGCGTGACTCATAAATAAACAAACGTTGTCTCGTAACTTCTATCGGCAACATTATTAACGCAGTATAGTTTATTCGAGGACGCGATCTCGTCAAAATAACACTGGCAATGAACCGCAATATTCTCTTCATTGCATTTGTCAACATTCCACTCATTATGGGGGAAGTGATATTGGAAATAATGAATAGGGAACCGGGTCCAATTTTTGTGGGCATCCAAGGAGACCCTGGGCACCCCCACTTAAGGAATGGAGGTTTTGCTCTTGTGCAAGGACAAACGGTATTTTGCTTATTTTTTTTTCCGATTAGAAATGAAACGTTTTCTAGGAAATAGTTAAAGCACCAAACAATTGGTCAGGCAAAATATGGCCTAGAACCTGGTGCGATGAAATAACGAAAGAATGTAAAACGGGCGATTGTGGAAGCAAAGTGGAATGCCAAGGTGAAGGTGGTAAACCACCTATGATTATTGTAGAATTGAGTTTGAATGACTGGAAAGGTCTAGATTATTATGGTATTTCTTTGGAATATGGCATGAATCTGCGTGCAATTGTACACATTTTTTTAACACATTTGGGACTTTTTTAATTGAGATTTTTGTAGATCGAACCAGTAGTAGAAGACATTCAACAACAAACTAATCGCACCGACTGCAAAACAGTACAATGTTTGATGAACATTAATTCGCAATGTTGGAGTAATATAAGTTTTCCTTACGGCGGACAAGTAATAGGCTGCCTATCAGCATGTCAAGCTTTTGACACCGACTTGTTCTGCTGCAGAGGTAAGTGACTCAAAAAATATTATTTAAAATCAACATTAAATAATTGCTTTGTAGGCTACCACGATCGCCCTGAAACATGTAAGGAATCGGTACATTCAAACCTTTTTAAAGAAATTTGCCCAGATGCCTACAGTTACAAATTCGACAGTAAAAAAGAAGTCTTCACGTGCAAAACTAAAAAATATAGAATTCAATTTGGTGTAAATTATTAATTCATACATATATGTACATAAAATTTTTTGTACATAAATAATTGTCCAAAATCAACTGAATGTTAATTAGGAAATTTTATTCGATATTTATTAACAATTAATATTAAAATATTCGACCGGCAAATCGAGGTATTTTTGTCGGCATTTATTAATTACTATTCACCAACTATTTTGGGAGATTTCGAAATTCAGACAACATGTTTTGAAAACATGACTGATTGGAAAACTACAAAAATTTAACGATTTAATTAAATTGGATGAGAATGTCCCTCCCATTTATTCTATGAAAAAAAAGCAACATAAAAAGAACCCTAAATGTGCAATTTGCCTTAACCCACGACTGATTTATTACCACTTTATGGAGTTATTCTCAGTACCAGCACCGTTCGAATTCAATTAGATATTGGTAATAATAAGAAGGACACGCCTGCGGTTGCGACGTCACGCCGCACCACATACTACCGAGCCTTCTTTATGGTCGAAACGAGGGTCGTGACTTTTTTAATAGAATTTCAAAGTCGAATTTTCCAATGACAATGGGGAGAGTAAAAGTGATAACGAAAAGTTTAATTTTAAAAGTTATTGTTTATTCGGAATGTTTTTAGTTACAATATAGGAGACATCTGTTCTAGACGAGATAGAAATAAAATAATTGAGTTACTTTTCAATAAAGTCTCAGTATATTTACACTTTTCACGTCTTAAAACTAGTATTTTAATAACGTCGAAAAAAAAACACAATACTTGCTACTCTTAATCGCTCTGAAACTTCATGACTCGAAGCAGTTTTTCAAAGTTTTGCTAATGAATAATAATCACTGAAGGTTAACTCTTCAAACCGCAATCCTTAAGGGCAGCCAGTCATGCAGATGTTGAACAATTCAGTGTAGCATTCCATGCCTCTTTTCTTTGATCGAATTTCACAATTTATGCTATGAAATAGCGTAATACTCTCTATTTACAGTAGTGCTCCTTTCCTTAATTGCCAAAGAAAATATTTCCTGGGAATTTCAGAAAATTGTTGCCATAATCTTTATTTTATTTCGATTGATCCACCCTTGCCTTCTTTGGCCGTTTTTCATTTGGCCTTCGCCATTCCATCGATTCCCTTTCCACAAAGGATCCTAATATAACACAATAGTTTCATCCCCTGTAATAATGGATTAAAGAAACTTTTCTTGGTTGTCAAGGCAGACGTTTCAAATTGCTGACTCTGTATTCAATTGTCAACATTGTAAAAAATTGCTTGACACTGTCAAATATATACTATATAACAATTCTACTAAGTTAGTGAGACTAATTGCCTCACTAGCTTGGATCTCAAATTTTTGTCATTATCTAGCAGAGCATGATACACTATGATGCTGTCGATTTTTCGTTTCAATTATTTCTAGAAGACTGTCAGACCGGAAACTTTTCGCATTTAATTCGTACATGTATCGTTCTATCGAAATATATCGTCTAGTGCATATAAAAACATGGGCATAGAGCAATGTTTCGAAACACTGCATTGAAACATACACACATTAGCTAATATTACTAGTATGTGCTCCACATAAGCTATACAGTTTGAATATGATCAAACCACGCGTTTTGGAAAATCGAATTTCAATCGTTCAAGAAGTTTGACATAATCTACGATCGACATACACGATTAAACAGTTATGATAGCGGTTTAGTTACATGTTGGGAACAAAAAATATGAAAAAAGCAAACTGGAAGAAAACAGGGTGAAAGATTAATGCATGCCCTATTTGTGCGCATCAAGCAGGATTTTGTCGTTATTAACGGTAATAACTGTGAAGCCAAATTAAAATTTCATATTTTACATGTGTATTTAATAAGGAAAAATATCGATAATTTAGTTACAAGGTTTCCAATATATAATATCGTGTCTAAATTTCATTTCATTTAAATATTGCATTATTGCAGTAATTATGAAATTAATAATGGGTACACTGTATTGTTTGCTATTGGAACGTTTTATTTGAAAGATGGAAAACGAAATTGCGGAAAAACTAATAACAATTGCAAAGTCCCTTTCGAGAGGCCGATTTGGCCAAAGTGAATCTTCCATTTTTCGAAAAACAGCGATTGTTTATTTCTCCTTGGAAAGAGAGAGAAAGAGAGCGAGAGACTGGAAACTACTCAGTTGAGATAAATTCCGAGATAACTAAATGGATCCTTCCACATCGCGGAAACTTACTCGAAGGAAAAAAATAAGGGATGAGCAAGGAAAAAGAGTGAGAGAGAGATGGAACGGCGCTTTAATTTTATTTACCCTGTAAAATCTCGGATTCTTCTTCGTCATAAAATAAATCAGGATGTTCTTTTATCGTAAGACTTTGCTTTTTATATTATGTTTCCTTAATGCCGTGTCGTCATTCCGACTCTGTTCGGGCCTTAATAAAAATAAATACGGGATTCCCGAGGAAACTTTCTTCTATCTAGTTTCTATTCTGGACATTCGTCTTTCTTTTTCTCCATTGTCGCAAACTTCCCTCCCTCCGCCAACAGTAATATCATAAACTGTCCCTCTCTCTGTCACTCTCTTCACAAGCATGTTCGATTTATTAAATAAAATTCAAATTTCGAGGCTAAATTAATATCTCTCTATTCTAATCTCGTTCAAAATCCCGACCTCGTTCTATTTCAACGTAAACTTAAGCGTTAAAGATCGTCGTCGTTTTAAATGAAGTTGCCTTTATAAATCATAATTACCGTCTTATTTACCAAGTTTATTTCGTATAATTCATGCAGTTTTACTTCATAATTAACTTAATTAAATGGCTTTTTATTGTTGGAAAAAGAAGAAAATACATTCACTACCCCAAATTACGTTAATAAGGTAGTCAATTCAGTTGAGTACTTGGTTCAATTGAATTGAAAATGTCACATCAAAATGAAATCAAAACAAACATCAATTTTTCTTTAAAAGTTATAATTCACTGATATATTGTGTTCAGGATATGTACGAATTTCCATTACGAATGTGACACAATAGAATTGAATTGAAACACATCATAATTTGTTTGTGTATGACATGCAATTTATTAAAATAATAGCATAACTTATTGATTTATGAGATATATTTCTCATTTTTGTCTCCTGAAATTTATCTTAATCTTACAAGTTTCACTTTGTCTAATTGCAACTTCATTACTGGAACAATAAAATCATTGAAACGTTCCCAAGCAGGGTGAGACGAACAAATTAAAATTCATAAGACAATATTCATTTTTAATTCAATTCCCGCGCCCTTTTCCGAGGAAAATTATCGCGACCAGATTAAGTATTCAAATATTTTCCCGGTTCCAACCGTTCGCTCGTTGAGTGACGGACTCAACCCTTATTCCATATTCGACGAGTAAAAAGCCAACGTACACATAAACGCAACAACAATCCACCCCTTTCGACTAGACTTGGTGCATTATTATGTATGTAAACCTCCCTTCGAGTCGAAATAATACAACGTTTACCATGCAAGTTGCGATACAATTTTCGCTCGCGTTTCCTTTATCTATTAACAGCATAAACGTCATGTCAGTGGAGAGCATCTTAAATGGAGGCAGGTACGCGTCTCAACGATTGAATAAATTTATAGTTAGCTATGTGTAGGGGTTAATTTCACTTTGAGCGAGTCCCAATTGAAGAAACTAATGCGCACCGTTATAGGAGATATTCCGCTGGGGTACTTACTAGGACCGTTCGGGCTTATCTCGTAAAGTTTCCTAGGAAAGTGTCGCTCGTGCTCGTAAAGCCGCAGCCCTTTATACACCCTGGCTTGAGCTTCTATGGTCTTGTTTAGTTAATTGTAGCTGGGCTGAGTCGTTTGCCAACAGTGGCTGTTTCGTTGATAAGAGTAACGTAACTAACTGTTCAATTCAGAGAAATGTATAAATTTTTTCCCTCTCATTAACAAAAACCTAACAGGGTTAATGGTGTTAAATTAGGTCTCAATTGGCAAACTCCTTTCCCTAATGACTCTATAGAATACGATGTCACAATCATAAAACGTCCCTTAACATCTCATATGACAGACAATCAAGTTATGAGCACGAATAATTAATTTGTTACACGTTGACGACCAATTTCCATTGAATTCGGGGCCGTTGTCCCGCCGAAACCTACTCTACCAAATTACGATTATCCAGGGGGGGGAGGGGGTGTAGGTGGGCGGCAAGTTAGGAAAATTAGGCGGAAAGTGCTCGCTACCGTGTGTCGTGGTTTAGAGGCGTTTCACCCTTAAATAACGTAACTGATCCTTTGGGGGATGGGCCGTTTCCGACACTAATGAAAACCTTGGTAGGCGCAATTGATTCAATTTCCACACTGGGGTCGATTTGCCTTCTTGCTCCACCCGATCGGTTGATGAGTACAACTAATCTGGATATGGCAATCTTCTGAATAAATTATAGCGGTCGATTTAATGTTGCTACGGAAACAGCAATGATAAATTTTCTTGTCGTCGAGCAAATGCTGATTAAAAATGTATTACGAATATTCCAATATTGCTTCATTGTGTTTCGTTCTACCTTAGACGCCATATTTCTGGAAATCGAAAAGATTTAGTACAAGTATGTGCTCTTGGCTTGGAGAGCGTCGGGTCTGTTAAAACAGTTAATCCTCGTTTATGGCCATTCTCGTATAAATAACTCTATTTATTATTTGCCGGGCCATCTGAACTATCAATAACAACCGCTAACGACGCCCCCTCGCGAAATTTATCGTTATTTTTTAAAGCGGTCGTCGAGCGAATTTGTGGGGCGCACAATGTCCGATCCATAAACTTGTGCTTCTCGGTCGACGTTGCGCATTATATTTATTGCACCATCGTCCTCCCCCCCCTCCCCCTACTCCTCTACCACTGCCACCTGAAATGATTTTTTTTAAAGAGTCGTAATTTTTAGAAAAGTTTTCATATCCTTTCCAGGTGAAAAAATGGTTGCTGCCGCCCCCGGATGGAAGATGAATCTCGTCTACAAATTCCTCTTTTCCGAGTGATAAAAAGTGTTGTTCCGAACGATAAAGCCGACCACAAATCTTGAAAGAAAATTGTCCTCTCGGTTTTCGGTGGTCGGGAAAAAAAGTGGCGCTCCGCGGGACGCCGGCACCTGCACAAATCTTCTTTCGGACCCCTTAATGTACCGTCTAAAACTTTTTAGTTTAAGCGTAAATTTAATCCCGCCGGGGGTAAGTTAAATGTCGCGCGAAAAGAGAAAAGTTGCATTATCGGTCGCCTATTTTCGCGCCCTCGAACTATCAGCGTTCATCTTAAAAACTTTACCCAAGAGAAGAGTTTCGCGCTCTATTTTTAATGGACACTCTCTTGGGAACTGATGCGACTCTGAATTGGTTCCTGGCGCCGCCACTGACCGTTTATTGATATACAGTCCGCGAATTCACTTTTTGCCCTGAAAAAGTTCGTCGGCGTCCAACTTTTCTCTCTCGAACAATAAAGAATCCTGATGCTGAAATTTCGACTTTCTGCTGCAGTTGCTTTCTCTCCAAAATCGTGCCGAATATTTATGAAAAAGTTTGCAGCAGCAGCAGCGGCGGCAGGAACGGCAGCCGCTAGTTTTGCTCAACTCGGTCACGTCGTAACAAAATATCTACCCGTTCAAAATAGAAAACGTCGATTCCGGAATGGAACTTTTCGAATAAGCTCTAAAATATTACGTTGCAGATGTGTATATAATACCGTTTTTTCGTTTTGTACCTTTGGGCCGTTCGAAACTTTAATTTTCAAACCGATAAATTATCTGAAACGTGCGACCCTTGGGGACAAATGCAAAATTTCCTAAACAAATCCGACAAAAAAGAGGAAGCCTCTCAATAACTTTTAACGCCGCTTGCGATTCCTTCAGCGAAACATCGTCCAAACTAGCCGAGAATAAAACAAAGTGCAACCCATTTTTACCTTGGCGGGACTGGAAAAAAGAGGCCAATAAATTTTACTAGAGACATAAAAGTGTCTGTTTATGTCTGGGGCTGATCCAAGGGAAAAATCGCATCGGAATATAAAAGTTTCGATCCGGGGGATGAAACTGGGAGCACGAAAATACCCACCCGATCGGAAGTAATAAAATTTGTCATGTGTCATGCACACGTTTTTACCAGGACGATCGCGTTGCCGGAAATAACGGAATATTTCTCGCGAAGAAAACGGTTAAGGATCAATTTTCGATCCAAATTTGAAACTATCGAGTTTCGAGTGTCGATATTTTACCGGATTTTTGCACATTTATTATACTACGTGACAAAATACAGTGCGTGCCCGATGGATCTATTCTGCTTTTACAGAAAATTTTTCATTTGAAATATCATTCCGAACGAAATATCGAATACCACAAACATTTGATTATTGTTTTGATAATATTTTTTTTATTCGCCATTCATACACAACAGGACAGTATTTCTTAACAAATTCCAATTCCAATACAAAAAATTACAAAAAAGCATCAAACTGTATACGAATACTATTGAATAATATGTAGGTTGGTATATAGTATTGGAGTTTTTTCCCATCAGAAATTGAAATAATTTAATTTCGAAAGAGTTGGTTACATTTGGCAACTTTTATATGTTTTTGACGGTAGACATATAAGGCTAATATTGGAAGAATGAACTTTTGTAAAGATTGGTTACATTTTGTGGGCAAGGTAGTCTATCAAAAATAACAATCAAGAGTTGGTTCGTTCGGTTTCATTCTGAAAGTTACGATTTTAAAAATGCCCCTCGATTTAGTCGACCAATTACAGGAATAATCGATAAAGTCATAGAAAAGACTAAAACAAGACCGGTATATATGGAGCTGTGACAGAACTAGGTAACTGAACAGAGAAAGCTCCACAAACGATGGCAAAGCTACCGTTAGGAAATCCCAACGTTTGTCTCTTAAGTTGGAAACTTTATAATGTCACCTGAACCTGTTAACTTTATTGCTTCAGTGTATATAACTACAAAAACTCGAGTTTCGATCTGTTCCGCTCATTTCTTTTTCTCTTCACCTTTACAATGCTTACATCTTCCTGAAACAACTTCACCAATTCGATCAATACAGTGAATTGTCAATAATCTAATCAACAGATGTTATTGGTTGAGTTAAATTTTTCACTGTGATATCATCTTAAGCCAATATCGTTTCCAATATCCAAGTATTGGGTTCTTCAAAGTAGATCTAGAAGCCATATTTCGTCAAATCCCTTGTGTGAGTGAAGGGTCCCTCTAATTAGTAATGATTAAAGCGTACACGTGAATGTAATCGAGTTACGATTGATTACCCCTACATTTTGATCCTGCTATTCGGATCCCCCACATTTAGGTCCTTCGAGTCGGATCCTTCAGATTTGGATCTTTCGAGTTGGATCCTCACATTTTAGTCTTTCAAGCTGGAACCTTCACAGTCACGATTGATGGCGATGAAAGTAATAGATATCGAACAATAAAATCAATAAAATCAAATATTTTAAACCAAAAGGAGACCACTTATTCCAATTTTACCTAATTTTACATAAGTATTTGAAAAATATGCACTGAAAATGAATGAAACGCAATTCAGTAAATAGAAACCCTATTAAAAAAGGACTAGAAGTTTTTAATGAATACTTCCGACATAAAAAGATAGCAGTTACATTGTTTGACTAGCTAAAACCTACCAGAAGGTATATTTGATCCATAGTACATGATTTTAACAGTCATAATTGCCGAGACGAAAAAGAAAACATTTTCTCTCTTCCTCCCTCTCTCTTTCAGTCTCGCAATTTAAATCTCTATAATTCTTCCGCGAGGGCTTAATCCTTCCCTGGAAATTCGGGCGTCTCGTTTATCCCGATCGTTCCCCAAAATCCCCCGTCTTGTTCGTTTGGCCGTACTTTTGCAGTTTGTTAAGATTATCCGTACGGCATTTAGAGAAACGGACAAATTATCTCGCATCCCTGATTCATTTTAATCGACGTTAGTTTCCACAACCGCCCCATCTCTCCACCATTGCAGCTCACAACCTTCTACGAAGCTAATTACGTTAACGAACATAGACATTACAAGGCCTTCTAGATGGTAAACGAGAAAAATGATTATTAGACGGTTCCACAACCCTCGTCAAGAACAAAAGAAATTTCGCGTTATTATTTTTTTTTTGTTTGCCCCGGCTCGTTTATCTCTAAATCTGTCAACGTTGTTTTAATATTCGTGATTTCATTACGTCACCCCTTTTTCTTTTAAACTTTTTCTCACTAATTACGTTTAAGCACAAATTAGTTTCCAAGTATAAACAACAGGTGGCACTTTGTGATGTTTTATTAAATTGTCGTGGAAAATTTTAATTTTTGAAAATAAGCTTCCGAAAAAACTCCTTGAAAAAGAGCAACATGTTATGAAAATAGGAAATTGTTTATTGCATTTAACGTGAACGTGCCCCTTGGCATCAACAACCACTTGGCAAACGTATTAGCGTACTGTTTATGAAATTATTAGCAAATTCTCCAGACAGATATTTATTCATATTTATGGTAAAAATTGTCTTTGCTCATAGAGTCAACAAGACTTATTGTTGCATCGTATCCGGGGGCTCAAAGAGGAAAACTTATGAGAATAAAGAAACCATCCTTAAGTTTAATAAAGTTTTGCCAACAAACTTGAATGTAAAGTCGTATTCTCTGGAAATTTCTTTGGATCTAATGACGTCGATTAATAATATTACGATTTCAATAAATCATCGGCCACAAAACATTAGAAAGAGACCCCGCTAAAATCGATTTGGTCCAGGGTTCCATCTCTGTAAGCCAGTTTAAAAGAGGATTTCCTTTAAAATTAATTGCCTCGGATTTTGTCAGATCTCACAATCAGAATAGTAGTTTAATATCTTTTACACATATATTACAGCTGCCGAAAAAATTATGTTCTACCAATAAGAAAAGATACCAAAAATCAATTCATAATATCAGGTCATTTACTTCAAATGATGAAGAAAAAACAGATTTCGCAATAAAGAAGAGTATAAGTTATGGATTTCTCATGTTTTTTAAGTTCTTCTTTTACTTTATTTTTTTGTTTTAAAAGTTTTTCCCTTCTCAAAGCCTCGTTAAAATTCCGCCAGACGGCTCACTGCCTTCCAAGTCAGAAGTTGGTAAAAGGACACGGCAATCCCTTGGTTAATGCCTTGCTTGCCAGGATCCGACTTAACGCGACTGAATCTCTTGACGGTGAAGAGGGTGCGACAACGAGACACGAATGTCGCACGTGATTTCCGAACTATTTTTATAAAAGAAACTTTTGTTTTTCAGCCATGAAACTTTTAGATGCAGTTTTATTATTCTTCCACCAACGTTTTCCGGTGCTATTATTATTAAGCCTCGAAATGGGTTTGCAGAAAAAAAGGGAAAATAATCCTTGACACGTTTACGTTCGGCTTCGAAAATGTTTTGAAAAAAATCGATGCCAGACCGGAACCTCGTCGCCCTTACACCTCCGTCCCGTATCGTTGAGAAAGCGAGTTCTTAAAATTCCTCCTCAACTGGGAAATTCAATGGAAAACATTTCCACCATGTTTATTATAAGACGTCCAGGAATTTCATGCTGATTTAATTACGAACGTTGATACAATACTCGCAACTAAATAACTGAAATTTTCATACTAATTTAGTGTTCGGGTCTGAGGAAATTGTCATTTCTATTAGGGCACAATGCCGGCCAAATATACAAGTTACATCGGCTATGGAAGGTAAAACAATTTAAATTACAATTGTTAGTACGACTAATGATAAAAAGAGAAACTTTATTAGCCTTGTTAGTAACTATACCTAATTATCTTTTATTAAACTTTACAAATGGAACAACAAAGCAAGTGTAAATATACATCCACACTTACTAACGAACGAACAATTATCGTTAGATGTGGACGGCTCTTTAGACATCATCGTTCTATAAGGTCGACCCTCAATACTATTGTAGTGAGTGCCAGTGTTACTGTGCCTCATTTTTGAGAGAAATAGAATGGAAGGGTCGTTAATAAAATTTAGCTCCAGGACCATAACGCGACTTAGTACAAGCGAAACGATGGCATTATTGCAAATTAAATTTCCAAATTGTGTTACTTCTTGATGTGGTGACCAAAATTAGCCACTCACAAGTTACGATTTCACGCTTTTCGATTCTTTCCTCTGAAGATTTTTAAATGATAAAGTTTATGTGGAATCAGCCAGATACAATCCAGAAAAACTTTCCTACAATTTGAAGATACATATACTAACTGACCCACTAATAAAAAAAGTTATCGCCATCGTTAAACTTTCATTTTATGGTTATCCTTTTTGTTGTCGTACTGAAAAACTAGTCAGTAAACAGGCAATGTCTCCGATACTGAAATTCAAAGAGGATGTGTTTTGGTCCACTAATATCTCCAAATCCGCTCTGCTGTCAACTGTGGGAGTGTTTAGCGTCTTTCGCCTCTTAAACTGCAGCAACATAAAAGTTATAGAGAGCAACAACCACTGTGTTACAGTTTGTTAAAAGGCAAGTTCTCGCTATAAAGTGTCTCCTTTTAGGCGACTTTGTAGTAGCATGTTAATATTTGTATAATTCTGCTTAGAAAAGGATGTAACTACAATGTGTATATCCACTGAATCAACAGGAATGCGTAGTTATGTGCTTGCGACTGCGATTATTTCGAGTTGTCTACGTCGGGAAAACATATGTTGGTATTGCAGCGATTTCCCCAACTGCGAAAAACGGTTATTCCAACACACTATAACAAATGCCAACTTTCGTGTTTCTCTTGCATTAAGTTGCCCTATGTTGCTTTGGCCGAAAGTAGCTTTAAGGAACTTGCATACAACCTTAGTTGAGCTAAAAAGTCTACCGGAACTTTATTATCCTTCAAGGCGTAAATGCGAAATTTCTTGTTGCAGTCAGTGAATCTGTTGTGAGGAGTTTGAGTTGTAACGGCTTTCTCTACATTTCCAATCGCTATATTTTGCCATGAACCGGTTTCACGTACATCTACTTTGTGATACATTCAATCTCAAAGCAACCTCTTACTTTAATTAAAGAGTGTCTTTTCAAACGGACCCATTTCGCATTTTGCCAAAAATTCTTTTTTTTTAACCTAGTCGAGCTTTGTTATAGCCCGTCGTTATAGTCCAACCAACCAACCAATTCAGTGAGTTTCATTATACGTATTTCGGGTCTAAAGAACTTATAACTGATAAAAAATCGAAATTAAAAATGGGCTTCCGATATTATCCGCTTTATTTCTAGTAAATTCTTGTCCATATAGCTGTAAAAAACATTTTTATTGAAAATGGCATATTTCTAATATGTGATGGCAGGATTTATTAAAATTTACAGGAGAAAGAGACCCATTTTTAAAATTTTTGTTTTTGCACAAAGTGATTTATTGTTAATTACGTATTTTTCCTTTTTTTATAAACCTCGAGAGAGTAATGTTATTCCATGTTACTAAGAACAGATCAAAATAATCTATTCATTATATCGTTACAGCGCGGGAAAAAAAGGATAAATCAAAAAAGGTAGTTTTGAGATAATCGAATTTGAAAATTGAGCCTATTTTTTTTCTTATTAAAAACCTTTGGAATGGTTGTTTTTTTATTTTAGTTTTTCACCATGTCGCACCCTGAAAACAACAGTGTCACTATGCTAAATTGTAGGTTTTGCATTAAAGCGTTTTTTAATTTTATTACTAAATATTATATATTTATTACTAATTCTCTGGTCTTTTAATAAAATTTCGGAATATGTGAAGTGTTATTAGTGTTATGGATTTGGTTTAACTGCTTCGACACAATTAGTATAGAGTCATTGTTTCAGTCTGAGCCAAGGTCAATTCTTATAAAATAAAAATTAACATTTACGCCATTTATGGTAATTATGCTAATTTAAGGTAAAAAACGCAATTTATACAATAATGTTTTAGCAGTAGAATTCGAATCTCGAAATAACTCAAAAGTGAAAATTTTTGTGAAGTGACACTGTTGTTTTCAGGGTGCGATGTGCTGAAAATACTATTCTAATGTAAAAAAAGATAATTTAACAAAACTCCTTTCACAAAATGTTAGAACACTCTTACTGATTTATTTTTTTTTAATTTTTAGCATCCTAACTTATTTAATTTTTGGAACAGACTTATCCAGTTTTGCAAAAATATTTTTTGTCATATTTTAAGTTTTATTAATTCGAAATTTCAAAAATTTGTCTTCTCTTTTTCGCGCTCAGTAATAATACACTAAATATAATATACTAAACCAATTAAAGTACAAAAAAAAAAATTAACATAAAATATCAACTGAAATATATGTAGATGGAAATGTCAACAAAGGTTTAGCAGTAATAAAAAAAAGAATAAACAGTTTACTTATTAATCTTCGCATAGCCAAAAGTGGGTCAGCAATGACCTGAAATTTACATTTTTGTAAATATTTATTTACGCCGCGATATTATATCGGCATCCGTCTAAAAATTCTCTTAATATTAGATAAGGCATTTCCATAATGATTTTACTGCTTAAGCAGAAAATAGCACGTAATCCAGGAAATCGTAAGACCCTGTAACGGGTGACTATTAAAATTTCTTCTCAAGTAGGCTGTGGAAATAATTTCTATCCAAAGTGTATGTCGTAGGTAATTCATACATTTTCAACAGTGTAAATAAACATCATAACCTTCAAATTAAATATCGAAATAAAAATTAAGTTCTATGATATTTTTGGAAAAAATATGTTTAACTAATAAAAAGAATTAAATTGAAAAACATGTATAACACCAAATGTTGAATTTATCTGCTATTTTCCTGAAAACATTTTAAGATTTTAATTTTTAAGTTGTTTAGAACTTTTGCTCTGACAATCGTCGAATTAGCTACGAAATACGTTTACGATAGAAATTATTTCCACAGCCTACTTGAGAAGAAATTTTAATAGTCACCCGTTATATGGAGACCAACGATTTTGACATTTTCTTTTAGAGACTCTTAAAAAATATAGGTATACGAAATTTCATCCAGTTATTTTTAGGCATACGAAAGAAACAGCAAAAAATGAAAAAAAAAATTACACTTTAGTCATCCTGTATATCAAAAATTGTACCATAGCTTATATTAGCATTTTCTTCATACGTTACCGAGTACTATCACTACCTGAAATACCAGGACGATGATCTATTAGACTCTGTATATGCATACATGTGGGTCAAATTTGACCCTGTTTTGGAAATATAAGTTTGAAAATTATTGTGGTAAGGGAAGGGTTAAACAGTTTGGAGGAGACTGGAACAATTTACCTGAGTTCAGTTGGTATAAGGATATTGTAAAAATTGGGGTTGCCACTTTAACAGATGCAGAAAATACCGATGACCATTTATATGATTGTATTGAAAGTGATATTGGAGAGATTCGCATTTAGTTTTGTAATAACAATATTTTTGTCTTCTTTTTCATGTATTTTTTTTGTACTTAACAAAATAGCTTAATTTCAATATTTTCCATCAAAACTGTTTATTTCCAAAATAGCATAATAAATAAATATTTAAGCAGCTGAGATTCTAAAAAATAAAAGCTCTATAATGCCTGTTTTAAATAATATAAATACAATATAAACTTTAAAAAATATTATTTCTTTCTGTGATGTTTTTTATCGTTATTCTGAAATAAAGGTTAAAATTGAAATAATAAACGTTTGAAAAGACACTCCTCGATTGTAATTATTATTTTGTAATAAACAATATCATGTTTTGTGTTTATGTTACCAACAATTTATGATTTTGAATTACCTACATTCCTATGTATTTCTATCAATAATACACTATTACGGAAAGAGTAAACATATTTTAAAATATTAATCATACAAAATGTTTATAAACAACATACAGAACAATCAATTAAAACTCTTTAAATAATTACTGGGAAGACAGAAATTTGGAACTCCTGTTAAATATTAATTAAAATGAATTCACGAATTTTATTAAGTTCGTTTTTTTTTAATATAATGTACTTAATGGATATTGAAATGAGAATTAACCTATGATTTTATATTAAATTTTAACTATTATTTACTTAAAAACTCATTTTCTTCATCCGGCCGCTTATTAAACGTGCACGCACAAATCGAAAATATTTTAAACGGCAGCGATTAAAGCCAAATGCGCGCGTGCATCCTGCAAAATAATTCTTAAATTTATTTGAGCCATAAAATTTTATCTATACGAATTAAACGGAATTAATTATTGCGCCGTTTAGTTTTTAGGCCGAAAATCAACTGCGAGATCATTAAAACTCGCTTCTCATCCCCCTCAGGCCCATTCTAAAACATGTATAAATAATTAACTTTTTCCTAACCAAAAGCAATTTAACCAATGTGCCCCTCGCACAAAAAAAAACTGAGACTCGCAACTGGCTTTCTTAAAACACAGGGGCAGGGGAGTTACGGTGCGTTATGTAAATTCTTTTTAATGCAATTTTAATTGCGCTCCGGTCGTCGGTCTTGGGGAAAAAAGAAAAGTGCTACTTTTCTCAACATGAGCAACTTCAATGCGATCAAGAATCCTTCAGAGATTCAAACTCAATTACAAGTTCAATATAGATGGCTTATATTAAATGGGTTTAACATTGAAATGCATCGATGCAGTATGCAGGCTAGACATTAAGAATAATAATATAGAGTTCCTAGCCGTATTACTGAAACGAGGTACTTTTTTTGGATGCACCCGTATAGGCACTTTTCATGATTAAAGTCGAGTTTTTTTCGCCCAAACGAAACCTGAAAATCCATAACACCAAAGCGGTTGCGAGGGCGTCTTTGACCAAAAAATAGAAATTAAAAGTGTGTGTCCACTCGTAATCAAGAGGAAATGAGGGAGAGAGAAAAAAAGAGAGAAAGAGAAGGAAGAACAGAAAGAGAGAAAAATAAAGAGAATGAGAGAGAAAGAAAGAGAAAAATAAATCCCACCTATGTAGCTATTGTGAGATTGTAACAAAATATTTTTGCGTTTTCACATGGAGAATAAATAATAAAATATCTGGAAACCGCAACGCCATGTTTTGCCGCTCTTTTCTAGATTTATAGCTGCCCGCTCTCTCTTGGAAATAACAGTAAAAGTATAAATATTATGCTGGCAATAAATTTTTCAAAAAATTATTTATGGATCACCTCGATGATTCTTTCGCAAACGACCGCTCTCTACACCGCATGACAACAGTTCTTATCCACCACCTATTTTATAATTAAAATCTCGGCACGACCATGCGATTAATAGCTAGCGATTCCAGAAATTTATAACGGCTTTGCTGGTCGATAATGGGACCATCTAGTCGTTACGAGTAAAATGACGTTTGTTAGTTGCCAGCCCGTCTCGCTATTGGCTCAGTTATAAAATTTAATTAACTTTTGTTAATCACGTGGATGAAAGAAACGACTTTTGTGTTAGATTATTTCTTAATTCTTACTAGAAAGCTTCAATAATTGTTTAAATTTCTCTTTAAACCAATTCTCTTGTATTTTCTTAATTGGCTTAGCTCTAAAATACAAAAATTCCATTTTAAACGGATTTTTATTAATCATATGAATGATGGAAATGATACTTCTAACTTTCGTTGATTTTAGAAAAAAAAAAGAAATCTAGACTGAGAATAATAAACTATGCGAGTAATTGTTATCCAATTAGAGAAAATCTCCATTGGTCAATCAACTAGAACTTCGTGTAAATTCGTTTGCTCGAAAAATGACGTTTCCTAGATTGCAACGAGTGCTCTAATTGGCTTAGTTAAGAAATTAAATCGGTTGCCAAATTTCTTCCTAATCCTTGAGCGGAATAAAAGAAGCATCCTTTCGTTTAACAACCGATAGTTTTTGTACATGGAGCGGCTTGAAACTGGGTCAAGAGCTGTTCTCGATTGCACCTCAAAGAGTTTCTCGAGTGTAATTCTTCTCTTAGTCTTTCGAACGTTTTTTTAAATTTTTTCTCTCCTCGTTCCATGCCTCATAGGTCGCACCGATCGATTTAAGCGCGTTTTCGCGTCGATGCGAAAACTTATGCCCCGAAAAATAGCCTTCGGTTTTGATATCCCCCAGTTTCTCGTTCCGTGGCGCAATGTTTCGAAGAATCAGCGGTTTAAAAAGTGCCTGGGGACCCATATTATTTTTTTTCCAGAGCAGTTTTATATTTTTCTCCGTGAAGGGTGAAAAAATAAATCGGCCCACAAAGGGAAACGGTGATGCTTAATTTAGCAATTACTGCTTCGGAGCGAAGGGGTGCGGATTAACAAAATTTTTCGTAAAATATGTAAATATGTATACCGATACGTTAATCGTTTAAAACGCAACGTACGTACACATGTGTACGAAGAGGAGAGCTACCACGTTGTACCGCTCGGACTTGATAAATGTTCACCTATCAGGATCATTTATTTTCGAACGTCTCGAGTTGTTTACTGCTACTCGAGATACCACAGGAAAAACGAAGACGAAACTAAAAAATACACGNGACGATTTTCCTGCGGCGACCGAAATAAAAATCGCTCCAATTTATCAGAGTGAATGTTTTTCTTAACGAACTACGAAAGATTAACGTAATTCCACTAACGACATTCGATATTGTTGACAATTGACAAACGTGTAGTAACAGCATAGTCTCTTTCTATTAAAAAAAAATCTCTTCTCGTTTACGCTTCTCCTCTTGTTATAATTGACATTTAACATTCAATTTTCCTACAAGAGCATGGACTGCATTCACGGAATGTAGCGTTCATTTGATTTTTTCGCTCCACCGAATCCGTCCGTGGTCGAACATAAAGCGTTTAACGTCACTTTTGGCGCGGTTCGGCTCCCTAATTAATGCAGTTTACCCGTGTAATTTATGTAACCGAAAGCGATGCCTCGTTCTTAATAGAATTTCGCCACTCCTGGTGCACCGAGAAAGGGACGAGATGCCAACGACAGGAGAACGTTTTCGCTTTTGGCGAAAGAGAAGAATCAACAACTTGCCCCTGGAGCAGCTTTGATGCTCGGAATGGGATTTTTACGTTTAATAATAAAACTCGAAGATCCGAAGAGAGGACGAGACTTTGCAAATAATTGACCGTGAATATTTCAACCGAAGAGAAATATCTTGGCTTGTTATGAAAAAGACCGTCTTTCTACTTTAAAGTTTTACCGAAAGGAATACGATCGCGTTTGAAATGTTATTGAAAATGTACACTCGTGTCAGGAAGGGCTTCGAATTATCACGATATTTGCATGTTTGTTATCCATTATATTTTTCCAACTAACAATATGTTCTAAATAGTAAAAAACCGCTCGTGTAGTAAAATAGTTTGTCGTAATTCAGTTTGAGTTGCTAAATTTTTGACATTATCAAGAGAAAAACACTTAGGTTGCTTTCATCAGATTCATCGGATATAACTCTTTGTGATTATTAACGAATCATTGTTTTAAAAATTATTCAGTTCTATTAAAATGGATTACTAATTTACCAATTCAAAATACGAAATGCCCAATAAGAAAATTTTTTATCTCAAAGTTGAAAAAACACAACTTTAAAAATACAATAAAATATATTACTTTACTTTAGTATTTTAGTATTTCAAATTGTAGAACGGGAACTGCGATAAAAGGAGCGAAATTAAATACATCAAACACAAACGTCCGATCGGACGCTGAGTCCAAGTTTTAATTTCCATTTAATTTGGCTTTGACGTGAAAAAAACTGTACAATCGTGGAAGTTTGTCAACAGACGGCGCCCTGTCAGACTGAAACGCCCATATATTAAGTTTTATGATATATAACCAAAGTTGACGTGAATTATGGCTTCTTGAACTTCCCCGGAATCGTACTCCGGGATTTATCTTTGTATATTAGTCTTTCCGGCTGCCGGAAAGAGCGCGAACATAAAAAAAAACACGGAAACGTTAATAACTATTCCCCGAACGTAGTTGCATGACAATTTAAATCGCAAACTGGACCGAAACTTCTAGACGAAACAATTCGAACGGCCGGTTGGGACAACAGCAGTAGGTAAAGCAACAACACAACAGCGGCCGTCTGTCCTCCGGCCAGTGCGAAACTTTGTTAATTTCGCTTTACAAACGACTACGCTACGAGCTGAGGCAAAGTTTCCAGGAGTCGACAAGCTTTCGTTGCCCGTTATCTTGATTACTGCGAGCTTGAGCTTACGACGACTTTTGACTTTTATTGGAAATTCAAAGATCACTTACCTGGGATTTCCACGTAGAGCGGCATGATGCAACGCGTTGAATCCATTATTGTTTGTTAAGGTTATATCCGCGTTATGGTCCAACAGTAGGGTTAGCATATCGTCACGTTTTTTCGATATGGCATCGTGCAGAGGCGTGTCACCTTCCAAATCCTTGAAATTCAAAAAAAAATCTACTAAGTAAATGTGCTTAAACAATACTGTTTAAAGTAATCAACGTTCTAGGGTAACGTCGTCAGTCATTTAGCAGACTATTGTGGAACCATATACCATTTTCTGACGTTCTATATACTACAGTTACCATTTTGAAAATACAATACTCGAATCGCAGAAGAAGAAAAGTCGCCGCCAAGATATACATAAAAGTTGCTGGAATTACACCACTTTTTCGCCGTCTACGGCTTCTTAAGTAAGACATGACAAAAGGGAAGTGTCGTTTTCAGTTTTTCATATCTCTCTCAAATAAATTAATAACAAGAGAAATATGAAGCGATTTTTGAAGGAAACGCATTGCTTCCATAGAAACGAAAAGTGAATTGGTCTGGAAATGGTAACTTTCGCCTAGATAGATGTGCATCGAAAGTTGAACTTCCGATAATGGTGTTATCAAAAATAATAAAAAAATAGGTGTAATGCGTTAACAGTGCAATGAACATTCACGAGACGATGAAAACATTTTGAAAACATAAATAATTTATTAAAACAAAAAAAAACAGACAAACTAACTTTATTATGAGAGAGACGTAGACAAAAGGCTTTTAGCTTGTTTAAATAATTTAAAATTTGAATAGCGACCCATTGCAGGAACAGCTATTGTTTCATAAACACTAATGACTTTGTAAAATAAGCATTATCTAGACTATACGGCCGTAGTCCCAAAAATACTTAACAGAACTTCGGAACGAGTTATTCGCTAAGTGACATTCAACATTATTGAGATTCTCCCTTTCATAAAGCAAACATGGTAGTTTGATACGTTTTTGCGGCAATACTTGCTCAGGAATCATAAAGAAGGCGCAGTAATATCGAATATTTCAAGACACGACTTTCGTGCTATCTTTACAATTTTAAGCGACACACCCGAATAGCTACAAGATTAATATTGTTCTATATCTAAACTTTATAGATATCGAAAGAAAGGAAATCCGTCAAGAGCAGTTAGTGGACAAAAACCGTCGTAATGTAAATGTAACCGTCGATGGTCGAAACAAAATTCAAACAGAGACCGAAACATGGCTTTTCGAAATTAAAAATATTCTGAACTAATCATTAACAACAAACAGGCCTAATCATACATCAAGGAAAATTATTCTTAATTTAATCAAGACAGATAGTGCTTGAAAAACTATTTTCTAACACTGCAAAATAGTACAGTGAACAAGTTCCAACAACATTTTCCTAAACTTGTCTAACAAATGCAAACAATCAGCGAGGATCAGACATGCAAATCGCATTCAGTCCAAAATTAACATTTTTAAGCCTCTTAATAGTTGATTGATTTGCTAATCTCTTATAATCATTAATTATATTCATAGCATAGTTTGAATGAATTGAACACATTTTGTTCTATTGTTAAAAAATCATTTAAAATTGGTTAGGCAAAGTACATTTCGTCCATAAATACCAAATGTTATATTTATGCTTGATCATAAATTTATTTTTTGAACATTGGTTGCAATTAATTGTTAGTTAAAGAATAATTCACAATTCTTATTTTTAAAATATTGAAACTATTCCCACACTAAAAAGTTTGAAGTTTAACATTGAATGGAAGTTAATCAATATTAAACAAGCTGCTACCTATTAAAAAAATATATTTTGCTTAATTAATTATTAAAAGTGGTCAGAAAATGTTTTCTAAGGCCATATTTTACTTTTATATTACAACATTTTCAAAGTATTATTCTATTTGCAAAGTGCATTTTGTCCTTAACTTTTATTTAGGTTATTTCATTACTCGAAAAATATCAAATACGAAAATCTAAAACTTAATATCTTATGTTCAACATATACAATTTGTACAGTTTTTTCTGTAATCATTTTTTTTTGTACTGAAAATATATAGATTTAAACAAAACACATTTTGCAACTGTGCTTCTTAAGTGTGAATCGGCCATTAAACTCTTGGATAGTGCATTAAAACAACATCCCAACACGTTACACAACTTACAGTATAATAGTACTTAGAACCGATTATTTGAATCGAATTGGGTTACCTTTTATATAGGACAGTCAATGTATAGCTCGGAGTTTCCTTTGAACCATATGTTGCACTATTGATCTGAATGTTATACATGATATAGATGAACACAAACCACAAGGATATGGTTCTTAAAGTTACAATTCAAACGGTACCTCTGAATATCCCTATAGTACTATTTCAATATTATATTGACTTTGAGACCTTTTTTTTTTAAATGTTTCTAATATTGAAGGGTTTCATTGTTAACTAACGACATTATCAAATTTACACCATAACGCATTTTAAGAGGTTCTATAAATTGAAATATTTCGAAGAGATAAAACTAAAAGAAGTAATCGCAACTTTTGCAAGAACTCGAGGTTGAGGTAATTAAAAACTGCAAACGCCATATCATTCTCGCGTTTTAAGTGTGTTGTTTATTATCAGAGAATTTCGAAGCCAACGGCAAGTGGCACCCGGAACAGTCATCCAGGATAATTCGATTAGCCGCCGTTAATGGACCGTAAATAGGGAGATAGCTTGTTTGCCTTCCATGTCGCGCTCGCCGTTTTTCCATGGGAAATTGCGCTTCTCCACCTTTTCACCCACCTCCCCTTGCCCCCAAAAATAGCAGCAGTTGAAGCAACAGCAGCACGTTTTTACGACACTTGTTTGAAAAATCCAATTATTTTATGAACGAGCATATCATAATATAGGTAGTTATCATGGATGTGTTTTTTAATACGTGACAACTACATACCTACCGTCGTGATCATGTACAAGAACTATACTTAAAAATGTGACCATTTTTTTTAAACTAAATAACTCAAGTAAGTATCTAATGAAAAATATTCTTATATCAAAGCAAATATCAAATGATATAAAACAATCTTACAAAAGGGAGTCCGTGAGGACCGGGAGCTATTTGGCTTTTAAAAAATTCAATTAAGGTCCTTACATCATTTGTAAAAACTAGTTTCTACGTTCCTCCTAACGCGACTGAGTGTTTAAGAGAAAAATTAGAGAAAACTGAAACATGACATTATTAAAGGTAACGACACAATGGAAAAAATTCGAGAGGATAAAAATACTAGTTGCTCAAAAAATTATAACACCCTGTAGTTCTACTGGAATTTATATTGTGTTTATTATTCTGTTCTTTATATTCTACCGTCCGAACTATTACGGTCAAACACTATTAGCTATCATTTGAAATATCAATCAGTGGATAGATACGTCTGATTTTCTTTAATTTTTTCTCAGAAACTAGGTCGCATTAGGACAAATGCAGGTATTACTTTTTTACAAATAATGTGAGGAATTTATCTAAATTTTTTGAAAGCAAAGTAGCTCCCAGTCCTCGCGAGCTCCCATTTGATATCTCTGTATCATTTGGCACTTAATTTGTATTACGATGATGGACAAACAAATAGCACAATTTTCGAAATTATTGCAGTCATAACTTTTTGAAATAAAAGTAAGTACACGTCTAATGACTATAATTCTACAAACCATATTAATTACTAATGTCCTTTTGCAAGTGAATAGAAAAAAACATGATGGCCCAGAGAAAGGAAAACACATTATTCAAATGAAAAATAATGGCTTGTCATTTTCAAATAAGTTTAAAACTTTAGGATGTTCTCGAAATTTGGTTACATTGCCATTAAAGTCTATGATCATACAGTATATTTATATCAACATTTCGAGCATGACGAAGCAATGTAAAAGGTGAGACTTGCACTTGAAGTAGAAACTACTAGGATTGAAGTTATGTAAACAAATAAAATACGATTTAATCATTCACAACACCATAATAGTATGGCATGGTACTATCTTAATGTTACCAGCTTACTAGATAGAATTATAAAGCCTACACGCAGGGAACACCAAGGAATTACAATAACAAGACAAAGACTAGAGCAAAGATTTAGTTTCCAGATGTAGATCGGGCAATTGAATGAAAGATAAAAAAAATTGCTTACTGAGCCATGCAATACTAACGAAAAAACACGGAAACCTTGTAATAGTTCGGGACATTCGAAAAAAATTATTGAAAACGTAGACATCGATGCAGAACAGATTCCAAAAAATAACTGTATGTAATTGATGAACATTCGAAGAGTAACGTTTCAAAACGCAAATTGTTCACATTTTCTTATTTTTCAAATTTATACTTGTTCGTGTATTGAAAATAATATCGATTCATTATAGTATAAAATCAATAGCGGATCACAATGAATATTATGCAGTAAATATATTTTTGTAAAACTCAAAATGAAGTATGCTCGTCCATGGTTACGATTCAAAACGCAAGTTGTTTCCTGGCCAATTCGCGTTTGGAAACGTTACTCTTAATTTAAGGTTTTTTTTTCGTCGAAATAGGAAAAACTTCTTCTACATATAAAAGAAGAAGTTAAAGCAATACTTCTGAACATACTTTTGCTGTGGTTGATTTTTTGAAAATAATTGTACGCGACAACAGACACCATTCAATGGACATAGTTTGAAGAATTTCCTCAAATCTAATAGCATAAACTACCAATCAATAAAGTTTCTATGACCTGAAGCTAACAAAATAGTAAAACGGTTAATGAACACAGTACTTAGTCACCAACCAAAATGTCATTCTACCATATCGATTCTGCCTAAATATGAAGAAGAGTAATACTTAGAAATTTTACGAATCTGCGAGAAACGAAAACAAACTTTGTCACTTTAGATATTCTTGTTTTCCTTAAGATATTTTAATAAGAATTTTAATATAATATTTTAATAAGAAGAAAAGACAATAAAACAACTAATTTAAACATAAAATAATTTTTTCAACTATTTTTGTAGTTACTGTCTCTCTCCATGGTTGAACAGAATTGTTTCGTATGATTTGATTTCTCTAATTGAGGAACCAACTTCCATTACCACTGGAAGAACGAACAAAAAAACAAAATTGTGAAAATACTGAAAAGTGAAAGATCTATAGATTACGCAGATTGAAAGAGAAGAGTGAAAGAAAATCAATTTGAAATTGGCGACATGGTCCTGTGTCAGCAAAAGAAAAACGGTAGCCTTACGCCTAGATATGATATCCATTGATTTTTCAAAATAACAAAAATGCAAGGTACAACAATAACAACAGAAAAAAGTGAAAAGACGACAGTAACAAGAACTGTTCAAAAAGCTCATAGGAGCCAATCAACTACTCATAACAGAGCTTCAGTATGCCCATAGAAATGGAAAAGAGGGGAAAAGGTTGCAAGTGTAAGGAGAAAGTTAAGTTATTATTAGCATATGCAGAGGGCGCAGATTACAGGGCAGACGAGTTAAATCCGACTGAAGTTAAAATCTCCAGATCTAAAGTTGGAGATAGCAAGTCCAGGATAAGATAGCAGACCATCGCAAAGACTACCACTTTGTATGCAGCTTAGCCAATTACGCCTCATGAAAAATAAAGCATCTTGAAACCTGATTCTAAAGGTTTTTACGGATGACAGATGTGCAAGGGAAAGATAAAAACAAATAAAACAGGTTTTGTTTATTAACTTATCATAAACGGCAGTACATTTGGTCAGGAAGATTTGGATAATATTACGGAACAGAAGATAAAGTAACAGAGCTAAAATGAAGACATACATCAGCTATTGAAGATAGATTATTTCTTAGAATTAGTAAAGCTGAATCGTTACTAATGTCTTCTCAAATTAAACGCAAACTATTAGCTGAATATTATCTTAACATATGTACTAGAATCGTAAGAAAAAGGCTACATGAATCAAACCCTACGAGATGCATTGCACGTAAGAAGCTGCTTGTATCTAAAGCAAATAAACGAAAAAAGTTTAGCTTTGCTCAAGAATAGCTACATGAAGCCATAAATTTCTGAAGGAATATTCTTTGCAGTAACGAATCTAAATTCAATCGTCTTGGATATAACGGAAAATGTTACGTGCGACGTTCTGCAAAACAGGAACTCGACCCACGTTTTAGATTTAAAACTATAAAACATGGAGGACGGAGGGTGTAACACAGTATGCGGCTACGTATTTTATAAAGGAATAGAACCGATATTTAAAGTAAAGGCTAACATGAATCAAATTGTATTTAAAAATATACTTTAGATCACAATGCAGCCGTATGATGAAGAATGTATGCATCATAATAACCGAACACATACCTCTAGGCTAGTGAAAAAGTGGCCTTTATGATAAATGTCTCCTATTGACCGATCCAAAGTCCGGACCTGAACCCAGTAGAAAATCTATGGCAGCGAGTCAAGTCTGATTTAAAGGAAAAAAACTCATTTTCAACTGATGATTTATGGAACAATGTTAGAGATGCATAGTTTGAAATTCCAAATGAATATTGTAAAGAACTAGTAGAGTTTTTGACTTTCATACTGGAGGCAATTATTCGAAATAAGCGATTTCGAACCAAATATTGAATTTGAAATTATTGCAATTGTTAGTTTTTAATGATAAAAAATGTGATATTTTTATGTCTCACTTTTTAATTAATTGTTTTAGTTTTGTAGTTGATTTTCTCATGAGACTTACTTTATTTTTATGATTAATATGACTCGTCTTGTAAAGAGCACATATTTTTTTATTTTTGTTTTTTATTTTGTTTTAATTTCCGCGAACTGAATAATTTTATGCTTAGTATGCTCTTGAAATGACCACAGCTGTATCTACGTAGTTTTACTTTAGTTTTATATGGCTAATGCCAAACCAATCAATAGCTTTCATAAAGTTAAGGCTGCAAAATTAATGCTTTTTCCGATGGTTTAATTAACAGAGTTGGCCTTTTAACTATGTCGGCATATCGAATACATTAAATCTAGAAATGTACGGATTAGTAAACAAACCGACAACATATCGGGTCGTTTTTGGTAAACAGTCGACTTCAATCATCGTAGCCGAACGAACCAGTTTTAGCCGTCAGTAATGGAGAAAGACATACAAAGACATACATATATAGAGAGAGTGGAAGAGAGAAATAGTATTTATTTTCATCCTTTCGAGAGCTTCTTAAATATTAACTGACGTTCATGGGAATGGGGCGTCGTCTTAACTACGTACGGAAAACAATGGTCGGTGTTTTCGTTGTTCCTTAGGTGAATTATGGCCGTACTTCACGAGAAAGAGGATCTTCAGCAGCCCCGCCGAAAACTTGCGCCCGCTTTAAACCGGGTCATCAATTTTACCTCTCTCTCTCTGTCTCTCTTTCTCATTACATTTTTTTTCGAGTACATTTAAAACGGAAGTAGAAATTATATCCAACCGTGGAATAAAAATTATATTCGCTCACAAAGGCAGGGAAATCCGTTTTCTGGTATTTAGCCGTTGAAAATCCGCCTTTTCAACTCGCTGCCAACGTATTTTCTATGGTATAGTTTCGCGGCCGCTGTAGCCTCTCTCCACGCGACCAACAAAAGCTTGTTCCCGGTCCGAAATCCTTCCCTCTCTCTCTTTCTCTCTTCAAACAACGAGTTTTAAATAGGCATTTGAACAATAAAGACCTTTCGGTGCACGGTAAAACTCCCGGCCCCGACTATATTCCGTGTATTATTGTCTAAAATGGCTTTTGGTTGAAATCTAACTCGTTTAGCTCGAATATTTGTAATTCGCAGCGCCATCAATTAGTGAAGATTAAGCCGCACCCAAAACCGCCACCATTTTGGGTAGGGGGCGGCAAATATATCATCTGGTGGCTGAATTACGATCCTTGGATGTTTACTAATCGTCTTTGTATCGCGCAATTAACCGAACTAACCGGATTAACCTCCAACACGATGTGAACGCGACCCAAGAGAGAAAAATCCCAAAATAGGATGAAGAGCTGAGAAAAATGCTTGTTTCAAGGGCGTGAGCGTCATTAAGGCGATAAACCATTGCGAATTTAATTATTATTCTCCGGGCAGGCTGAAATCTTTTCAACGACAATGACAATGGGCTGAAGGCGAAAGGAATGTCTGTTCGGGCCTCATTATTTCAAGATATCCTCCAACTTTAAGTGACTTCCGAGGGGACGATTTTACACTATTTCAGTTAATGAAATTTCGACTTGACTAGCTCGAACAGACAGAGATTCTCTATCGAAAAATTTAATCGAACACTTTCCATCATCATTAATTAAGAAGAAAAATATAGACGACTCAAAAAAGTTTTAAATCCGCCAAGACTTAGGAAATGCAACTTTCAATGTCAGTTGACAGATCCAATATTGAAAAATCTTCCAGCTATTTTGGATTCGCATTTACCGTTGTATGTCCAACTATTTTTATTATTATTTCTCTGCCATACCTGGAAATGACTCATTTATTTGCAGCAACGCTGGATTGATTTAGAAAACCTTTGCTTTCATGTCCTGCTCAATGATTTTTCTTGAAAGACTTTCAAATTAAACCTAAAATCTGTAGACAAAATAAATGTTCAATACCGTTTTCTATTATTTTTCAGTCCCCAATTTATCCATATCCAAATGTTCCATTCTATTTAAGGGAAAATTAAATATTCATGCGGCATTTCGGCATAAGCGCGTGACACTTCTCGATACGAAGAAAGGGAAAATAACGCAATTTTCCCATCGTTCCCGCGGCCATATTGAATTACTTTTAGAAGTGTCTTTCCGAGGATGCCACTTTAATAGACGCCTGTTGAAGGAAAATATTTCCATTTCAATAATCTACCGACGACGCGAGGTAAGAAATTCTGCAAAACATAATCGAGACGTGAAAAATAATAATAAAGTTTAATTAAACGGCTCCTGTTGATTGCTTCTTTCGCATTCTTGGAAGAAGATCGGGTCAGCTTTTGTTAGAGGCCGTCTGGATGAGAATTGCGCCGGGGTGAGAGAAACGGACAAAACGGGTCCATTCGTTCGTTTCATTAAAATTGTAAAAAGGAGTTCGGGGACATGTGTTCTCCCGGGCTCGGATGAAACGTTTTCCAAGGAGGATTTATGAAAGATGTCTTAAAGGCTTAAGGTAAAGGAAGAAGAATTAAACGTGGCGACAAACGATCCGAGAGACGGAGAGGCGGTTTAAAGAATTTATGCCGTAGATTAGATTAGACGACTTTTCCTCGGATAAATATGATTTAGTTGTTTACTCCAATTTGTCATAGTCCTTGTTCTAAAAAAATTACGAGACTTCCTCAAAAATTATTATCGCTCTTATCTATTTGGAAATTATCTCTACTTCACGCTTAATATTCATGTAATGTGGCGTAAAACTTAGTTATCTTTAGAGCCATAAAATTCTTAATATCTCTTTATCAACCGACACGAAATGCTTTTGTTATAATTTAAATGGTCCAAAAAAATGTTTCTTTTATATTTCGAACGAGACGCCTTATTAAATCACACCAATGCCACGAACAAAGGAATCAAGTCTGACACCAGAGGCGCGTTCGCGAATTTACTTTACCACTCGGGATAAAAAAATATCCACTATGTTCGAAACGACAGATACACCACTGTCACGGTAAACAGTAACAGGAATGTCCTCGTTGAAAAATTATCACCCGCTAAACTTTTGCGCTCCACAGGATAACGGGGCCATAATATTTCCTCATTCGCTTTTATCTTACCGCAAAGGCTAATTACACTAGGAGTACGTTTTTAATTAAAAAACGGACTCTGTTGTCTTTGTTCTTGTTTAAGATTTTTGGTTGCCTTATCACAGAAAAAAAACAAAAAAACTTATCTAAACAAAGGACAAGACAAAAATCATTTTTAAAGGAATACTTGCTGATTACAAAAACTCCTTAAAAGGACAGGAAATTACGAGAACGTTTTTCAAAGTAAATCTGAAAAACGGATTAGGCCAACTGTAAAAATCAATGAGAGAATGTGAAATATAGTTTTTAAGCTTTTGCGCACGAGATTTTCGAGTACTTACTTTCGATATATACAGATGAGACAATAAATAGCAGTACCTATCGTTACAGAAGCAAAATCCTAGTGTAATGTACATATTGGGCTTTTAATTGTAAAGAAAAAGTTTATTAAAGCAAACCATGTATCCATAGTATTCGTAATATCTCCCTACAAGTTTTCCATACTATCAAGATCAGGAGCTTATGCGGGTGTTTAGGGTCATCATCTTGTTGAAACACCCAAGGACATTTTCTCTTCGGTGTATTACGTTTTGCAATATATCGGTTGATCTATGGTATATTGATCCAAAAAGTAATATCATTTCCATAATACGAAACCCGGACCATTATGTTGAATCTTGATATTTTATAGTTTTCAATGTCAATCAGTGTTTTCAGTGTATATTTCGCTTAGAATAAGTTAGGTACGGCTCATTTGTGGTTTGGTGACGGGAAAAGTTATCATCAGCATTTCGAAATTGGTAGCTATTACGTCTTAGTTAATACACACCGCATAAGAATTATCGCATCACTTGAAAATTCATTATACTTTGACAATGACTATTTTCGCAACCGCTAGTCGGATTAGAACGATTTTTCTCCCAATCATAGCTGCGTTATTTAAAAAAAATTACAACAAATTTACCTATAACACAGCTACTATTGGCCAAACATCCTTCTAATCCGACCAGCAGTTGGGAAAAAATTAATTGTCAAAGCGTAACGATTTTTCAAGTAATGCGGTAATTCTTGTGCGGTGTGTATTATTGGTTGATGAGTATTCTGGACTCTAAATTCTAACAAATTTTAATGAAAAAAAAAGAGAATATTATTCAAAATTAAATCTTTATCTGATTTTCAACATAAACTCTTTTCCTGTTAAACTGCTTCTCAAACATTGCGTATATTCTGGGAATAGATGGAAACTTCAATGTTCACTTTATTCCGAACATTTGGACACTTGGCAAATGTTCGGAGTCTTGAAACTTCCAGTCTTCAGACATAGGTTGATCCTTCAAAGATGTTCAAGGGCTAGTTAAAAATGAAGAGTGGAAGAGAATAAAGTGTCGCATTGCACTGGCAAGGTCTCAAATAAGTAAAAAAAAATTGATAAACTTTCTTTAAACAAACTGAGTGCGTGAGAATGACTTCAAAATTGATAGGCTACCTAAATGGATCCAAATGTCAAATGTTTATCGATTACATACATCTAAGCAAAAAATGTTTATTTGCAAAACATCTTTGTTCGTAAATTGTAACTCCTACAAAACAAGCTTTTTAAAAATATGAAACTTCTTTTCTCCTTTCTAACAAATTAGTTTCTTGTTGACAGCAGTGAACAGTTTTTGAACAAATCTAATACGAACATTTCATACAAGAAATTAGTTTTTTATTTCTATAGAATAATGTCATTTTCTTGTTTCGTCCGGGAATTCACTTCTTCGTTTCCTATTTAACTGAATTGTATCGATTAGTGGTCATGTTCATCAGCATTTAGGCCAAACTAAACAAGTAAAAGCGAATATTCGCTTAAAATTATTATTGTTCGTCAGTGCAAAATCATCTTTATCTGAATATTTGGTGTGAATGCTTTTTAACTCGTTTGTATTGGTCACACCTTTAGCGAACTATACTAACGTGTCTTGAATAAACTGGCAAGACTTTCAATTACTTTGGAATTTTTTCTATTAAAGCTCTTCTTTTCTCGCTAAAGTGTTTCCGCAATCCATTATTCCTTAGGAAAATAGTCAATTTTCTTAAAAACACACACAAAAGTTGTTTGAAAAGAAAGTAAACTGCATGGAATACTTAAAATTTTACAAGATTTTATGCAAAATTAATGGAAATTGTTATTTTTTACCACAGTTGGAATCTCTGAAGTTCGTAAAGTAAAATTCATAAAAAATTTATTGAACCCCAGACACTCTTTTATTTAATGACAATCTCGAAAGATTGACAATCTAAAGAGTTAATCTCGGGTTTGTTTAATTTATTAAATTGGCTAGAAATGAGCATATTTATTTAAAGTTTTTGTAACTTAAGGACGTACGATACACCATTAATTAATCAGTTTCTTTACTGTTTACTTTATCTATCATTAATTTATATGAAACTTTACTTCGTTTAGAAAACATAAAAATCTATTCTTGGAAATTAAATTTTACGATCGTATAAAGAGAAAAATAAACCTTGAGCTTGTATAAAAATCTTGTAGAATGTTACTGTTTTTATTGTGTATAAGAATTTCGATAGAAGAGCAATTTAGGCAACAACGTAACCCTTTCTGGTAAACAAATAATTAAACTTTTATACCAAAGAAATAAAGAAGAAATGAAAGAAGAATTTAAAATTTCTTCCAAAGACAACAAAAAAACTGAATTGCTAAAGGTAATACTTTCAGCTTGGCACGAAACATGATGTTATTGTTGTTACGTTACATCTTAGGCGAAAAAACTCCGCGCAACTGAAGCAATATATATTACGACTTCATTTTCGGTAGGGAAAATAAAATAAATCACGTACAAAAGTGGCGTATAAATCAACCGAACGAAATCTAAACAACCTCTCGCCTAAGGACATCCAGAGAAATATGTACGTACAGTTTCAAAACTAGGATAAATCCGGGGAGCTTGAACGCATTTATCGGGACTGGGATGATCCTAAAACCTCGTTTCGCTTCCTTTCTCTCAGTCTACGGCCCGTAATTATCCTAATAGCTGTGCCCCTTTTTTTATAATTACGAAAAATATCTAGCTATAAATTTCAGTGCGGCCGCGCGCAAGTACGTTCTTAAAGACGATCCGGCAGGGTGCGATAGCGAACAGATCTTTGTTTAATTTCGTTTCATCCACATTGCACATTTGCACAACGAAAATTATTTCTGCTCTCTTCTCTCTGTTGAGAACTTTAATTTTAAAAATGCACACAAATTGTGGAAATTAAACGTCTAGAGGTCGGGATGCTAAACTTAAGTAGTGCTTTCCTAATTTAAAAAGAGTTGCTTCAAAATAAGCCATTGTATAGAAATAGATTTGGAAATCCATTAAGGATTGGATTAAGTGTGAAGAACTTTGAAAAATAATATTTTCGTTTTAAAGGGATTCTCACAATGAAAACCAATTATTTCAATTATTTTATGCAATGAATTCTGTGCCCAAAAGGCCAAAGCTTAAGCGAAAACCCGGCATACATGCACACATACACATACACACACACATATATACACATCACAGACCGAAACAGAATTTCTTAGGATAAGCTTAGCTTTCCGGAGGATTAAAGTTATAGGAGTAACGTTTAGGAAACCGTTCAAGTTTCGGTTAATTTCGGAGAGCTAGAGCCCTAAATCGGTCGAATATTCTCAACAACAACTAACGATATTCCCTGGAATAATAATAATGCCAGACTTAATAAAATATAATATATCTTAAGTTAATTTGGACAAGCGAAGCAGTTTCAGGGGGAGTTAAACATAACTCTTGTGAAGGGAAAAGTTGCATGATTGTCTCTTAAAACTAACTTTCAACGACTTGATGCAGTTAAGACTTCTCACGTGTAAAATTCCTGGTGAATTATACAAGTTTCCTGCTAGTTGGAGCCAGATAAGTGAGAGAAAGAGAGAGAGGAGGAGAGATGGAAAGACCTGCCTCTGACAGGACACCAACGAAAATTAAGTAGTCGAAATTACGTTTTGCCACGACATTACCGAGAACATTATTAAGAATTATAGTCTTAGTTTTGTTCCAGTTTCTATTAAGCGGACAAAAATTTAACTGAAGAGACAAGTTTGCATAATTAGTTTACATTCAATATTAAAACTGTTAATTTTCGAAAAATGTTCTCTTAATTGGACAGTTAAATTTGCTTGACGATCGCCGAACTCCTAATTAAGACAATAAAAAAATGGAAAAAAAAAGAAAAATGAAATTAAATAAGTCGTAATAATGACAAAAAGCACTTTCATTAAAGCGACGGGAAACAACTGAAAATAATCCGGTAAAAGCCGGTATAAAAGAAAAATGGAAGTTTTTCCGGTCGTTTGGCCGATGCTTAATGCCGTGTTTCGCTAAGAAAACAGTGAAGTGGCTAAATGACAACGCGCACCGTTTAAAATGGGAAATAAAATAATGAAGTCCCGTTAAAAAAAGCCACCGATCGTTAAAGGGAAAGTTATCGAAACGTTCTTGTTGCTTTTCAATGAATTACTCTCTCTTTCTCTCTTCTATACATACAAATATAGTATATTCTCTTTGTATCTTTCTACATTTTGCGTATTTGTGTGTACGTGTATGTGTGTGTAAGAGAGAGAAAGAGAGAGTTGTGGCATCAAAACTTCATCCGTCGAAAACAAACTAAACTTCATTAACGTTGAACTTTCCAAGAAAGTCCTTAGGATTTAGCTAAATTCATTCGAGATGAAGGTGGATATAAAGGTCTCTTGCCTCTTTGCCAAATCAGGACGGCCATTAGAAGAATTCCCCATCGAGGAAATTTGCCAAGATTGTAAAACTTTTTAGTTTAATATCGTTAAAGTAGGCTACGGTAAAGAAGAAAAAAACGACACGTTATTGTAGAACCCGGCGTCCCGATAAAGCCTCGAAATTGATTTCTTCTCGGACTTTGGACCGCCATTTACTAACTTTTATAACGGAGTTTTTCCTCGCCGGATTGCCGCGTGATTTGTGATGGCTATTAATTTTTTTCCTCTTATGTATCGAAAAGTTATGAAGGTTCGATTCAAGTCAAGGAACATTCCATTCCCTAATCGTTTCTCGTGTGATCGTTAAACGCATCTGTTTTACTAAAACGCCGACGACACGAAATCGACTCAACTCGACTCTTTTTTCACCGAAAAATAGAGTAGAGTTTCCAATTATCCGGTCGGTATTAAAACTAGCTTAGAATACGGGGGTGGGGAAGGCTCGCGGAAATAAATCAGGACGCGATAAGTCTTCCTGACAGAAGGAAAAAAGCCGAATTTAAATCTTGCAGAATTTATCCCCAGGATTATCCGACATCTTTTCTCGATGCATTTGTTAGATTGAGACTCCAGTGGAGACGGAGGTCGATTTTCTTTTATTTATGCCGTATATATACATACATACATTCTTTTAACGATATTATTGAGAAGCTCTTTGGAAAGCGCTAAGAGTTTTAAAGATAAACACCACCAGGAAAAGTTTTATTTAAAACGATGTCTATACACTTTTATCGAGTTAACTTTATTTGCGTTACTTAAATTGAAACTAATCTCTGGAGAAACTGCAAACTTACACACATTTCTACATAATGCCATATATTATTCAGGGACATCCGATCCCAACTCAAAGTAATTAGCTCATTTACTCCTCAGAATTTCATAACTTAATTGACTATGATTCTCATTTTATTAAAACGTTTTCTTTTTAAGCAATTATCTCGACCAGTGACGGAAATGACGATACTCAAGAACCCTTATTCCAGTAGTTTCTCGTTTCGAAAGTCCTTTAAAATCCATCAACGAGTATCCGAAAGGAAACGAAATAAATCTCCTTTAAAAAAATATATCGTAGCGATTTCGGACTAAGCGAACGCCGAGCAGACAAATAATGTTCGTTGCAACGCAGACTTTCCGGCATCCGAACGCCCGTTTACTCCTGACACATTATAAACTGTAAGAAACTTTTCATGCGATCCAAGGACCATGTAAGACGTTTATCGAATTCCGTTCGACTTTTTCTCCGCTTAATGTACACGCCCTGAAAGCTGAGAGAAAAATCACATCACAATCGGTGAGCGGATTTATATTTTTACCATTTCCTCGCAAGCAATTAAGACACACAAATTGTCCATGTAGAAATCAGTAAAAGCTTTTCACGATTGAATCCAGAGGTTGTCTCGTAATTCCGGTCGTAAAAAGAACCTCGCCGAAATGACTGAAAAGACATCATTCCGAGGCAAAGACGTCTCCCTGGAACTCCTCCGGGGGATCGTAAATCCACTGCGTGCCTCGACGGCCGTCCATCAGCAAGTCCAGAGGGACAAACGAAAATTCATCCCTTTCTCTGAACAAATTCGTCGATAGTCTCTCTCTGTTACTCCCTTATAGTACTGGCTACAATAATTCATAATATACATATTTGTACATGGTTCGATTTTCAGTCCAAGAACACGTTCCGGTCTCAAAATGGAGAGAGCGAGAGATCGGCATCAGCCATACGTCATGCCAGATATGGAGATGCCATTCCAGAAACGACCATATCGCACTTACAAAAGGAAATTGTATCCGAGCCCGACGCGTCGGCCCGCCTCTATTCCATTATAATACGTAAATCTATTCTACAAGAGACAAAATGTCTCTCGCTCTCGCTCTCTTGTTAAGAGAGGAAGACGATTATGGCGTCAATTAATCGTTTAAATTTCAAATCGGTCCTGATACTACGCGAGAGGGAACAATTTGGCCTCCCCTCTACCCTGTTTAAAATGCACAAACATGCAGATTCCCAAAGCGAACTTCGGCCGGAGTTACAAGTTCGCGAGCATATTTGTCGATCTAATAGGACTTTTCGAACTTTAATTACGACGGTAATTAAACTGCACTCACTGTTCACTCATATTTATATTCGAATAATATTCCTACCACTGGCTGCTCGTATTAAAACTTTGTTTCAAGTACATGACGACCGCACGAATGCGAGTCGTCACGTTTCGACTTTGCCGCTCCAACTTAATTTCATGTGCCTTTCGGCTCGTCATTAAATGCATTAAAAAAAACGTGAAATGGGAATTAAAAGGTTTTTCCAGCTTCAAACTGATTGTGTGAGTTGTGTGATTGGGCTGCCGCTATTGCTATTCGAAAAGACAGAAACTTGGAGGGTAGCTTAAGAATGTGCCTCGAGGATTAAGTCTTCCTGCACAACCTAATGCCAGTTAATTAAAGCGATGTGATTTTTTCGGACAATTTAATTGGAACAATTGAATTTAACGCACTACTTGTAATTTAGTTCCATGCTACTAAACAAATAAAATAATGATTCAAGAACGAAACTAAAGCAGTCATCTTTCGTGAAGCAGTGACTGGTGGAAGTAGACCAAATACTCATATTGACATGAATTAACATAAAACTATGTTTGAGCTTAGTCTACAACTGTTATTAGAATAAGCAGGTAACATTGTTGCTAAATGAGATAATAGAATATTTAAACGAATTAAAATAGACCTTATATCATCTGATATTAGAGACGCATTTTAGTAGACATTCATAAACTTTAAATATTACGAAATATAGCGCATTCTACATGTAATTAATATTTGGCTTAAAAGAATTAAATTGCAGAAATACTTCTATGAGGATGCCGGCAAAAAAACTGATTTCAGAATAGATTTCTCATTTTATACACCAAAATAAACAAAAAACAATATATGTAGGTGGTTCAAACATAAACATAAATTTCCGTATTCAACGTTTGCCATTGACTGATGTTTGTTTTACCTCTCATTTGGATCATTTATATGTTAATTAACATACCTAATAAAACAATGTAGAGCTATGTTACGTGATAGTTGTGCAGAGAGAGTCAGAAAAGTGCTAGAATTGTTGATTGAAAATGAAAATTTAAAAAAAAATGTTAAATTTTAAAAAGTGAATGTCGGCTGGGTTTCTTGAAGTTTTGAAACCTGAAAACAGACAACAAAGAGAGAATTGAGGCTAAATGTAAGTTTTAGGAAGTGTTCTCTAAGACATTCAAAGACCACGCTCTGAAGAAGGGGCAATCAGAGTGGATGGTGAAACGTTAGCATTTCACAAATAAATGACGCAAGTACAATCCAGAAGTGATACATTTTGAAATATTGTAGCCTGCCGAAGCTAGCTTTAAAAAATCTATAAAAGAAAGTAATATTTAAACCTTGTCTTGATTCATTAGAACGAGAAACTTTCATAAGAACATTCCAAAGAACTATGAATAAATGTGAAAAGGATGAAAGATTAATTCTTGATTTTTCAATCCAGAACGTTTCTCTTCTTAAATAATAATGAATTTCTCGACCACCCGGTTGCTAATTTTTTTTGTCTGACTGAACGTAGTGCCTTCTCGAAATTGCATCTCCGTTAAATTATCCGTTGCAGATGGTTCCCTCGCGAAAACGCTAACGACGCCGTTATTCAAGTGGTCAACTTCGGCCCCGATTGCACGGTTAGCATTTTTATTAGCGTTTGAGTTCCAATTATCATTTATATTGTCCTGGATGCGGATCGTTTCACCCATCCCCACAAAAAAGGGGCACCGGATACACTGGTACTTCTCCAAACAATTTACGATTAACATTAGTGGCAGCGGTAGTAATTTTTCCTGGATTGTTTTTCATTGTTTCACCGTTCGCTGATATTCAGTAGTTTTAATGAATTTTTAATTAAGATTTATTCAAGATTAAGACAATGGAGTAAAAGGCAAATTTTATACTGCAGTTGAACGAAAAATGCCTTCGGAAATACGAGGCTCTTATTGGAAAAGTTACTGCTGCTACTGCTGCTGTTGCTGCACTTTCGATCGAAAACTTTAATTGAAATCTGTTCTCGCTTTTTTGTGCTTCTTTTACTGTCATGTGGAGTTTTCAACTTGAAAAAAATCATTTCAACAGTCTGTAGATCGCCGCCGTTTGCGAAACGAAATCGATTTAAAATGCCCGGAAATGTAATCCGGTAATATATGTGTACAGAGATAAACTCGAGTCGAGGATATATGTGCCAGTTTTTCCACAGAGTTCTTAAATCAGCGAACCGATTTATGGGTTCCAAGTCGGCTACCATTATTTAAGCGCAATAATTCCTCTACAAGGGTGGAAAAATGAAGGCCACGTACCCAGACGCGTGATTTATAAACGATATTTTTTAACGCAATAATAGGAAAAACATGCCGAAACTCTAACAACAGTAGCGCGTTATTATAGAGCAGGGAATGGGAGGCCATTTTCAGTAACGGCACTACGGTTTCGAGAATTAGATGCAGTCTACACGATGCACCTACAATTAAACACAACAGATGTTTCGCTCGCCGAAATATTATAAATGCAACCGGAATCGATAGAGATAGCGCGAGAGCATATGGCACGGTTTTAAAGTTTAAACGCAAGAATTCCCTCGAGGAATGACGAGTACAAGAACCGTCGGGTTGTTGATTAATAGCGCCAAAACCACTCTTCCGGTTTAAAACAACGGCAACCGAATCTAATCAGGGACAAGTGAGAGAAAGAGAGAGAAAGAGAGTGATTGCCAAGGGAAATTCCCTTCGTTTCTTCTCTCGCGGTGGAACCCAACTTTTGCCGGGGAGAGAGAACTCGACGTAATTTTGTCGCTTTTTTGAAACTTTGCTTTCTCATAGAAGGCTACGGCGCTAAATATTAATGCGATCCTCTCCACTGCCACTCTCTCCATAAACAGTTCAGAGAATTTGTTTAATACCGCCCTCCCTAATGAATATTTACTTCCAACCATAAACGTTCGCTCTGCCAAAAACTTCCAGATAGTCGCATGGTCGCAATAAAACCATTTGAATATACGATCGATCTAACGCCGCTTTAATTTTGGAATGGCTGAAAGGGTATACGACCATGTAGTGATTTAGAGTTGAAACTGATAAATAATTTCGGAACCAGATGAAACATTAAATCAGAAGAATATTAGAGAAGGGTTAGATATTTTTAGGTCTTCTTTTTTAAAATCTTGTTTATTAGAGTCTAACGGTTACACACAATGCATACTACAGGCCTATAATAAGGCCGATAATATAATCGTTATCGTGACTATGGCATTTGATTATTTTGTTGTAAGTGCGCACATTATGTAATAGTTGGCCAGTTCATTGTCACGTAGAAAATATAATGATTTTTAAAATTACATTTACCACGAACATGCACATTGAACGTTAACGACAGAACTGTACAAATGAGAATTTTGGACCAAAGGGGATCAAGAGAAAGTTTATCACGTTTCGGACATGTACTGAATCTTCATTATTCTGAGTTGGCATCTTATAAATATCCAAGATATGTCAAAGTTCATAAGATTCATGCTATCTCTATCTATCCAATGGATGTTCAGAAATTGTCTAAAGCATTCAGGATTTCTATGAACCCGTGTCGATTAGTCGATTAAAAGTCTGTAGTATACATTATTAATATGACCTATTTAAGTGAAAATCGGCGGGTGTAACGTCTAGTAAATATCTAGCTTGGTTGAATAGCGCATCCTAACCAAACTCCAATCAAACAAGATACGTAGGACTGTGCAATATGGATTTATAAAACTCGAAGTTCTGCATTTTTCAATAAAAATATTTTAGAAAAATAAAAAAAACCCGTTTCATAACTACAGGGAATATGACACACATTTTATTAAACTGGAAACTTACTATTTTCGGAATGTGCAAAAATGAAAAACTGATTTTTCTGCAATTCCTTGCACAATGACCAATAATGCGAGTACCTATTTCACATTATTTACTATCTAATCAAGCCTGCAGGCCGCTTTTATGCGAACACTAAAACCATGTCAGATAATATGCTAGTTAGCGACCGTTTTTATTATCCCGCTTCGAGATTTTTATGGTTAGTTTAACGGTATTGTTTGCTGATAATTCGAGAAACTTTCTTTCTAATTCCAACATTCGTCCAATGGAAATTTCGATGTATGCAATCGGCCCGGATAAAACCGGGAATATTTCAATGGAAAAACGAGGAATGAAGAAGAAACGGAAGGCCCTTTTCGTTACGATTGTGCTTTCAAATATTCTTTAGTAGTATCGTGAGAAAAACGACGAGACGTGCGGCAAGATTTCCATCATCTTCTTCATATTTCTGATGGCTGCAATGCGGATGGCACACTGCGAATTTATTATTTTGCGAGATTCGGGCACGATCCTTCATTGTGATTAATTATCGTACGGAGTACTATTATAATTATAATAACAAAGTGAAGAGGGAGTGTTAAATGTCTCATTAACCGGTTTATTATCGTCTTAGCGTTAGCAGGTGGAAATATATATGCGTAAATCGAAGTGGAGGCGACGGTGTCGGATAATTTTAGAGACCTGGAATAGCTGCCATGCATCAGACACTCGACGGTGCGGTGGAGCGTTTCGAGCCGCCACAATACGATACTCTGCAGATGGCAAACTGTGTATAACGTCGACATTAAAAATGGCGGCGACATTATACCAGAAATATATACTATATAAAACGAAGGAAAAAAAAGCACCCCTAAATGAACATAAATCATGTTGGTGAAGCAAATGTTTTTTCTCTTACAATGATTGGCCAAAAAAAATAAAATCTTTCATCAAATTGTAGATTTCTCATCATTGTTTATCAAGATCAGGAAAATTAGACGAACCTCGAAGTTTCAATCTAGGACATTAAAAATAAACTAGATTTTGTAATTAATGTGAAACTAAATTTATTATATATCAGTTTTATCAATGATATGTTATGAAACTTTCAATAACCAACAAAAGCTGCAAAATTAACCAATCACCTTAATGATAACCATGTATGGAAGAAAATAACGAAACTAATTGAGGACCATTGAAAGGAAAAAAACTAATTAACGTCGAGACCCTTTCGGGGCAGTTTTCCGCTCGTTTTCCCCCGAGCCGAGAGACTAGACAAAACAATGTTTTTCGAAAAGGAGGTCCGAAAGAAAGGGTGAGAAAATAAGGAAAACCTTCCGAACGGACGATGTTTAGTAATTGAGTTTGAGTCGTTCGTTGTTTCGTTACACAAAAATACCCCACCGGTGCTCTGAATTGGATTAATAAAAATTTCACTTTGAAATAAACAAAGAAAAAAAAATGGATACTTTGTGGTGAAAGAAATATTTTCAATTAAACGTACGGAAGGAAGAAAAACATGAACACTCCTGGATGGATGAAAGCAACAACGTTCAACGTTTAAGAGACCATAAAAAGAGACTTTTCACGAGCGCCCGTAAAATAAAAATAAACGCTTGCAAAAATTAGTCAACTCATTTGGCTGAGGACTCCCCAACTCCCCTTCAAACTTACGCAAACATTTTATTATTCCAGAAGTTTTCTTCCCTCTTCCCCATTTCGAATGACATTTTTGGCAATTTTCCGCGACAACCTCAACCATGCCAACAATCATTTCCAGTCTTAAAGCATTTCGAATGCGACCCAATATAATTAAGTTTTATGAAACAAGGTAAGAGGAAAATGAAGATCCTCGTACGGAAATTCGATAAATTGCATTAAGTCCCCCGCGAGACCATCCGATCTCCCCCACCGCCATCCCTTTCAACGCAATTCGCGTTTTCTTCTGCAGTCCTGCCATACGTCTTAATTATAAACGTCCCGAACAGCCGAAAAACCTTGAGAGAGAAAACGGAATACGAAATAGATTCTGATGAAAAAATATGGCCGCCTTCGAAAATATGATTACACGGGTAAATTAAAAAATGTTCTGGAATTGACAGTACAGTGGCGAAACCAAACTTCGATTATTTGATTTATTGTTGCGCTATATTGATCTCAAGTTCCAGGCTCTTTCTTTTTGCCGTCAGATGGTTAGGTTAAACAAAAAAGGAGCTAAAATAAACCTTCAGGTTTCTATTTAAGAACAAAATTTCATGCCTGCAAGGAGAAAATGTACACTTAAAATATTCTTAACCGTTTTTTCTTTAAAATAATTTTTTTCAGTACCAAAGCGTCATAATTTTTTTAAATCACAATATTCTAAGGATTTAAAAATATTTATTGTTTCTCACAATTTTATTCTGCAAGATATATTTCCCTGTTTTTTTTTCTGTACTTTCTTTTCTTGTGATTATAATTTGAAGTCTTTTAGAAGTTACCTTAAAAATACCTTTTTTGAGAGACAAAAAAACTCGTTTAAAGCAGGTCATTCACGATTAAATACCAAAGGCGTATTTTGTTAGATACAACTGAATGGAATGAAACCAAATTGATGGTTCAAATAGAGCTAACCTGTCAATTCTCCCATAGACTTTCATTCTTCAACCAGGAAATAACGTTGCAATTAAGAAAAAAAGTAAAAGCATCCATTTTATCCTCAGAGTGTTTACTTTTTATTTTCAAACTAAGTTATAATTAAATATTGATATTGAGAAGAAATTAAACATTTGACAACAGTTTTGTCTACCTTTTTCCAAGGATTTTCCATTTAAATATTCGAGGCAGGTCCCTAACTCTTATCTCTTCTATTTCCTTGAACGATACTGCTTTCAAAGTAAACTTTGCTGCCACAGTTATTCTTGTAAAGTACAAGTGCAAGAGAGATTGTCTCGAATCAGATATTAGCATTTGTTTCGAGGTTATTGCCATATGTCTCGAAATCACCATAACAGCTTGCACTTGAACCTTTTCCAATTCACATCCCTTATTGCCAAATGCAGCAAACTATTCTCACCCAGCCGCCTCTTATTCCATCATAGTCTACTTAATATTGTGCTCTAGTGAAACGCCCATTAACAAGGAAACGGGCCACCGATTTTAATGAAATTTTACAGAAAAGTGTTATAGGCCTATCTAAGCAAAGTGGTGTATAATTTAAATACTGTCATCAAGGTTTAAGGAGTGAAAATTACCTCGAAATTTTCTTAAATTTTCCGTTTTTTCAATAACTTTCAACGCAAATAAGTTAGAACAATGAGATAAAAAGGAAAATGTTCGTTTTTCAATTCACCATTGATCTGCGAACGTCGGGAAAAAATGTTACTTTCAGCTTTTTTAATTAGAAAAATAACTTTTTTTACCCCCATTTTTCATACATCGAGCTGTCTCATTAAATTATTACTATCCTATAGAGAAAATATTTCCCGAAAAAATGACGTCAGCCAGAGTTCGATATCATGTTTCTAAGAAAAATTATAATTATTTAAATAAAAGTATGCGCGCCACGTTCTATCGCGTATAATTTCAGAACCGCAGATGGCTGAAAAAATCTTATTATAATAAAAAAAGACTAGATTTAATGGGCACTAAAAGTCAGTACCATCAAAAATATGTTTTCCATTAAAAATTAAATTTAGCTTTCCCCGGCAACATACAAATATTATTCGTTAAGCATCAGCGTAGGATACAAAAAGTAATTTTATACCAGTAATTCTTAATTCTGCTATATTTAGTTACCATATTTTTCAAATATATGAACAATTTTATCATTACTGCAAAACATATGATCCGTAGATAGCAATTAAATTTACTCTTACTTGTGCATTTTCTACAAATGAAAAAATTATTCTATATTGATGTTTGAGGTCAAAAACGTATTAACGACATGACAATTATGCATTTTTTTAATGAAAATACCCCTGTATTATGTTTGTATTGATATTAACATAATAAATGAAGAAAGTTTTGTTTTTTTTATTTTAAAAATTTTTCTTTCTTATTTGTAAAAGTATATGTTATATGAGAGTGCTTAGATAGTTTTTGATGCCCCACAATTTACAAACGAATTATCAAAATCGAACTGCAAATATAGATTTTATAGGGGTAGTACAATTTTAAATAAACTACATTTTACGTATAAGTCGCAGACGTTTGAAATAATATAATTCCAGTTAATATCATAAATATTTTTAAAGGAGATTTTTACTAAAGTTCACTTTAAAAAATTAGAATGTAACAAATAGATATGACAAATAATATTAAATTGTAAATAAATAAAAAAAAATGTTTTAAATCTCATTTCTTAAAATGAACTTTAATAAAAGTCTCCTTTAAGAATCATTATGAAATCGGCGGTTAATCATCTACGTACGTGACTGATAAATATTTAGTTTTTTACCTACACTACTATTTACTCTAACCAGTTGCTTACCTAAATGATTAGTGTTTAAGCTAAAAAAATAATTGGATCCCATTATGCAATAAGGAACCATGGCTGCATGAAACTAATGCTGGTTGGATTTTTATTGCATAACGGGGTTTAATTATTCTAAACGGCTCTAACATATATTATAACTATAAAAAGTGGCTCATTTGAAATTGCACCACCCCTGTAAAATCTGTATTTGCAATCAAATTTTGATAATTTATTTTTAAATTGTAAGTAATTAAGTAATCTCACAAAACACACTCCTTTATATTAAAAAAATAATAAAAAATAAAATAAAAATAAAAAAGAAATGAAATTTTCCTCACTTGTGTTATAAAATATAACTACAAATGTTTGAAAGAAAAAAGGTCATAAATGACATTTTGGAAGAATTTGACTTATTTTGTTTATTTTAATGCTGTTTTTTTTTGTATCTTTTGATTCGCGTTTTACTTTTCTTTATTTCTCGGTGAAAAATTATCATAAAGTGACAAAACCCGTATTAAAAGATACAAAGCAATAGCGGTTAAAATAAATATAACAAGTCATATTCTCCCAAAATGTCGCTTATGACCTTTTTCCTTTCAAGCGCCGAAATTATTAAGTTATCCTTATACTTATGTTTTTGAAACAATATAATTAAACATTAAATACAGCAAAATTAACAATTACTGGTATCCAGTTACTTTTTATGTCCTACGTTGATGTTTAACGGAATTCTTAAAAGAAGAAAACATATTTTTAATAGTATCAACCTTTAGTATCCATTAAGTTTAGCAGTTTTTATTATAAATTATCTTTTGCAATCTGCGGTTCTGAAGCTATAAGCGATCGAACATAACGCGCACACTTTTATTTAAACAATTATAATATTTTTTAGAAAAATGATATGGAATTCTTGTCTATACAATGGTAATACCATTAATGAGATCATCATTTCAAGTAAAAATGTGCATATCAACATGGATCCGATCTCGATCGGTAGCGGAGTTACAGAGTGTTAAAATTTAAAAAAAAATCATGTTTTTCTTTTATTAGACTTGACCTACTGCAAATATAGCTTTCAAATTTTATATTCATAATAGGTTAATGCTTAATACGAAAGTAAATTGCCTCCAACAGGATATACAGAGTAGTGTATTTTCTGAGGTCTTGATTTATAAACTCCTTTAAAGAAATTTGCTCATACGCCACTGTTGAATTTTATTTTTCTTTTAAGTTCTCCAATCAATTACCTAAATTTCGTCTTTCTTGATTTTTGACCAAATTCTGTTCAGTGTCTTCATAAATTAATTCATTTATTTAATCAATCAAATCTGCAGACGTCAAGATTCTTATGTTATTTTGACATTTGATATTAGTTCAATCATTTTTTAAAATAACGTTTTTTTACTACGTTACATTTAAAAACATCTGATTTTCTTTAAATTTTAAATTTTGAATATAATTTTTTACAGTGTACATTTCGAATATTTTCTTTGAGAAAATTTAAATTAAATTATTATTTCTATATGTTTCAATTGTTATTTTTAATAAAAAAAAATGATACGCAAAATTTAAAATTTAAAGAGAATCACATCAGTTTTTTAAATGTAATGTGGTGAAAAAACGTTATTTTAAAGATTGAATTAATATCAAAAATCAAAATAGCATAAGCTTTTTGACGTCTGCAGATTTGACTGATTAAATAAATGAATTAATTTATGAGGAAATTGAACAGAATTTCGCCAAATATCAAGCAAGACAAAATTTGGTAATAGATTGGAGAACTTAAATAAAATATTATAATTCATCAGTGGCATACCTCAGAAAATACATTACCTTGTATAACAGTTGGAAGATATTTACTCTCATATTGATTAGTACCTATTAATATGCATATAAAATTTGAAAGGTCTATCTGCAGTAGGTGAAATACAATAAAATAAAATATGATTTTTTCTTAATACTCTGTAACTCCGCTACCGATCGAAATCGGACCTATGTTCATATGAACTTTTTTGCTTAAAATGTTGAGGTCTATTATCCATTTCAGTTTGAACGTATCAAATCGGGACACTCTGTATGTAAAAACGGAGGCAAATAGTAGTTTCTTATGTAAAAAAAACTAAAAGTGATATATTTTCTGGATTTTCACACATCGATGGCGAATTGAAAAACGAACATTTTCATTTTATCTTATTATTCCAACTTATCTGTGTTAAAAGTTATTGAAAGAAAAAATGAAAAATTTAAGAGTCTTTGGAGGTAGTTTTCACCCCTTATACCTTTATGACAGCATTTAAAATATACACCACTCTACTCAGATAGGCCTATACCACTTTTCTGTAAAGTTTTATTAAAACCAGTGGGGTACATCTCGTCGCGTTCCTTTGTAAGTGAGAAAATTAACTCGAATGACATTTACTAACTTTTCGATTTTCTATGCATGTACTGTAACTAAAATATATAGTCAATCGCAAGGTGTTAATTCATACAAGGGATTCGCTTCATATCGACTTCAACAATTTAAATGAAATTACATATTCATCATTTTCAGAAAATTCGGTGTCACATCCATATGGATTTCATTCTCTCTTCAGTTAAGGGATAAAAATCAGTACTAGAAAATACATCTTGTAAAATATTGTCGTGTGTCAAAAAAATCTGACCAAACTGATTTTTTTTGTCACAAAAATCGAATCACGATAGCACTTTCCGGGTCTGGTACAGCAGACAGAGTTTGCTCCCCCCGCATATTAATTGTATAAAGGTTCTTTGTGGAGACGCCCGGCTTTCACGCGCCTTCTCCGTGTCCCGTGGACAAAAGGACCCCGGCCAGACACAATGGCCCGCTGTCGTTTTAAGACACGATAATTAATGGAGGCCGTCCCAGTTACCTAATTTAATCGCTTCCATCGTGACGATGACGGACAACAAGCCAAGGTGTTTAACGTGTTACGGGCGGTGTTCATGTCAGTGAGGTTAAACACGCCTCCGAAAAAGATTTTTCTCTAGCAATTCTCTTTTGCGATTAATGTGCCACCCTCCAGGGTCGTTTTCGTTGGGCGAAAAGCTATTAGACGTTGTCGTCCTCCTCCTCCTCACGGCATAACTCTTTAGAATGTCCCTAATCAGTTTCGGAGATTTTAAAAGTTTCCCTTGACGGCATTCGAATGAAAATACTTTGAAAACTAATTTTGATCAGTTGTCGGACCGGGACCGATTCTGGGGTAGAACAATTTTAATACGTTTCGGGATCCGGAGTTTAAACTATCGTTGAACAAATACGAGGAATAATTTACTTTTCCAAGAAACCTCATTAAATAAACCGGAGCGCGTTCGTAAATAAATCGCCTCAATGAGTTTTGATTTCCAAAAATTGAACTTCTCTATTAAAACTACTTTAGACTGTTAAAGTTGATTAATAGTTGGACTAGATTTGATTAGACTATTGAAGGATGTTATGACTATTAAAACGTGTAGTGCTCATTCGTAATACTTTGATACATTTAATTCACCATTGAATCTATGTAGAGATGCCGAGAATATTTCTATGAATTAGGAAATATTCTGTATAGAGAAACGAGAAAGGTGGTGAGAGAGGAAGGGTAATACACAAGAGACGTCCCTGCGGAGAGGTAATGCATAGAACAAATATTAGGGAAACCTATATATGTATTCGGAGACCTTGTCAAACTCTTGATGAAAATGAAAATTGAAACCTCCCGCTGCTTGATTCGGTATTAGCATAACCCCGTTCCGTTTCAATTCCGACTCGAATTAAAACAGACGAATTTCTATTAAAATTCTGACACATGTTTGTTCTGTCTTTACAACGAATACGTTCTCCAAATGGAACATGGTTTTTTAAACGAGTTCATATACAAAATATTTAATAACTACTCACCTGTAGGCTAGGGTGACAGCCAAGGTCCAAAAGCATTTTCACAACCCCGATATGGCCCTTATTGACTCCGATATGCAATGCGGTTTGACGACGTTTATTTCGGGCGTTTAAATCGGCGCCCGCATGAGCTAGAAGTTGAACGACGGCGGGTTCGTCGCCAAAGGCCGCATGATGAACTGCTCGATCACCGTCTTTATCTTCAATTTCCACATCCGATTGGAAACGTAGGAGAACAGTTATAACTTCCAAATGACCATTTTGAGATGCGGCCTGCAAAGCCGTGTGGCCTACAAACGAGATCAGAAATGAAAAATCTAATTAATGAACACATATGTGTTCATTTACCGGCAAACACTCCATTAACGTCCGGTCCAATACCAGCCCCAGCTGTATTGCTTTGCTTTAATACTTCTTCGCATCTTTGTGCATCACCATTAGCAGCCGATTTCACTAATTCTTCGTTTACATCACCAGAAACATGAGTTTCAAATAAGCGCTTCAATAGTGCACTTAATCGTTCGCCAGAAGTGGTGCCTAGAATTGCAACAGCATTCGCCATTTTGTCACTATGAATAGGTAGCTACTCACCATGCATTGTTCCATCTTTGCTAGCTAACTTAGTAACCGCCAAAGGATTATACGTCCAAGTGGTATTACATACTTCGACCTTCAAATCGTTGTCATTGTAAATTTGCTGAACATGACCTACTTTTCCCAAGGTCTAAAAACGATTTTATATAAAAAAATGTATTACAAATATTAGTTTGTTACAGCAGCCATTCCTTCAGCCCAATCGCCATGTCCTCGTTGAAGCATTTTAACTCTTTCAGCATCAGCGCAAATTTGCACCACGTCACCGACAGCAAACTGTTGCTGTGGAGTTTCATTGAAACCCACAGAATTCGGAGGTGTAGCTACTTTTGTAAGAACAGCAGGATTAAATGTCCATCTATTGCCACTGTTATAAGCTACAACTATATCCTGATCTTCGTCAATTCCTACCACAGTACCGATACTGCTCAAACACTCATACATTCCATCTGTCCAACCACCATGACCATGTTGAAGAGATTGTACTATTTCTAGTTCCAAATCTACATTGACTTGATCTCCTATTCTTAAGCCTGCTGGTCTTGGACTTGCGCCCTGTTCTCCTAAACAAGGCAGATGGTCTCTATATACATTTAAGCCTTTAGCATCGTTAACCACTTTTAAATCAGCCATCCCTTCAAAGCCTACTCTATATAAATTTTTGGAGCCATTGTCCCAAACTACGTAAGCGGCAGATCTAGAATGACAATTTTAAGACAAAGAATTGTTAAAAATTCAATTAATTTATTGCCTTGGACTAGCGGCTGACCAATCTTGAATCTCTTGAACTTTTCCCCGTCTACCATTGCCGCCGTCTTGATCTTCCCATTGCCAATCGACGCCCCTCACCACCCGAGCACTTGGAAAAATACCTCGGATAGCGATTTTCTTGGTTTTTCTTCGTGGTTCCAAACAGAAACGTTCCCCACCGGGTGCAGTTATACGATAGAATCTGAAATTAAATATTTTTAAATATTGCAAAGCCAATATGACACAAAAGTAACAAACCTATGACGTAAATTATGCTTGTCTCCGTGATAACAAATAGAACATAAATCATAATTGCCACACTCTGCACATTTCCATCTAATACCAAAAATGGGCTGTTGTCGGCACGTATCACACATAGTACCCTCATGTTTAATCCCAGTGGGGGCACTGTCGAGAATACGTAAATCGTACTGACCAGAGCAACGGTAATTGGCAGCAGTACCATTATCCCATACAACAACTACTTCATCGGGTGATTCAAAGTTACGAACAGTGCCCACATGACCTTCGCCGCCATCCTAAAATAAAATTATGGCCTTAATTAGATCAAAATCCTCAAAAATATGTGAAGAAATTGCTACTTTCTTCTCATATGTATAACTTTTATCATGCTATTGGTTATGCATGTTTTATCAGCATTGTCCACTAGCACGTTATACAGGTATGGGCTTGGAAATGTTATTGACAAAAAACAATAAGAAAACAAGCAGAAAAAATCCAAAATACCCACTTGCTTGCCCCATTTCCAATCGGGACCCCTAATAACGCGGGCCCCAACGCCTTCCATGATTCTACCAGTCCTTGGGATCCCCGTGCTCGTTCCTACAGCGTTGGCAATTTCCATTTTTTCCTACAGGAAAAACGTTCAGTTTCTTTGAAAAAACACACACAGCACAAACAAAAATCTTGTATTCAGAATGAAACCAACCTCACTGTCTAGTGTCAAGTTTATTTTGTTGTCAACTGTCATAACAAATTAATCTATAATTTGATTGGTTAAAATTATAACGTCATAATTCCACTTCCAACCACAGGGGATATATCAAAATTCAAAATATTTAATAATAAAAGATTTATTCAAAATAACCGTTAACAAAATAAAAACAATTTCAAAATCTACAAAGTACATTACATAGACAGATTAACGTATTTGCGTTTAATTTTTTGACAAATTCAAGATCTTACAACTAGCGTAAATTCGGATTTTAATAACAGCAGTGTTTGGTACTTTTTCACCTTTTCAAAGCCATGGAAAAGTATTATTTTATCACTAAAATAACAAAACTTGAAACAATATTAACACTTTCTTCCCTAATAAGAGGCACCACGTCTTTAACTTCGTGCCTTTCATTAAAATACTGTTGCAATTTACCTTGATTAGGACGCTCATATAGAAGAATCACATATTAGTTTAAACATACACAATTATAAATTGTCACAACACTTATTTAGTACGCAGGTAAGAGATTTCAATCAATTGAACCTTCAAAAGCTAATTTGAAACCATTGCAATTGTCATGGTGGGAAAAAAAATCAAAGTTTTTGAAGGTTGTCTCAGTGAACTTTCGAGGTATGTGCCTTCAAATATCCTTGACTCTTGAAATATCGATTGCATCGTTCACATTTAAAGCTCCGATACAAAAATTGATTTTTCAGAGTTGGATTAATGTATGGCTGATCACGAGTTCGACATCTTACGTTGCTAGGAGAGAATACTTTTTTGGAACTTATTGGGTACGTTGCTACTAATCTGTAACGTTGCACTTGAAATTACAAAATCAAATATTGAATACAAACCTATCTAGGAGCTTAACTGCAGGAGATGAACCTAAATCTAATGAAGTTTTATAATTGAAAGCAGTCACGTGTGCATCATTTGGTTCAACTTCAGGTTTTATACAAGATCTCGTCGTTTGATGTTCATTTTCTGAATCGGAATGAACTTCATTTTTCACATAAGTATCCACATCATCATCATATGATGTTTCAAGATAGTCTAATGGACATTGTGAATCTAGAACGTTTGAAAATATAGAAAACACATGCAAATCGAAATTTGTTCCATTGAAATATGTGTTTGAATCAAACCAAAGAACTGTTTCAACTGAACAACCCTTGTAATATGTTACCTTCATCATCGGAAATTTCCCTTTTAATTTTTATATCAGGTTCAATAGTGAGTTCCTCAGCTTTCACAACTTCATTTGATTCATTATCACTGAAATAGTCTTCTTCGTCTGAAGAATAAATACTTTCCTGGTTTTCAATGACATTTAAAACATGAGTTTTGAATTCGGAAAAATCTCTCCTAAAGAAATTTCTGGAAAATGCTTGTAATTTGTCTAAAGGGGTTGTTTCAATGTTACTATTCCTGTCCAGTTTAAAATTGAATTCATAGTTTTTTGTAAAATCTATGATACCTTTTAAACCACCAATGTCATAATCGAAAGAAGTGTGACCCAATAATGTTGTTTTGTCTCGTTCTTTCCTTGGCCTATTGAGTAACTGTTGCAATAAAGAACATCTCTGCCCCTTTGTAATTCTTTGTTTCCTTTTCAAACTAGAACTTTTCCTTTCTGGACTTCTTACCAATTCTTCGTGGTTAATTTTTTTAATTTCAACTTTCAATTCACTGTTTTCAAACGCCGTTTCTTCTTCCTCTTCTTCTTCGTTGTTTTTAAGTTTTTCTAAGTATCCTTGAATAATTTTTGTACTCTTCTTGCACATCTCCAAGAAATGGTATGAGACTCGTAATTTGTTGACACATTTTTCACAAATTTCTGAGGAGATAACATCTTTGGAGATGACCTGAAAGATAAAAATTTATGTCAACTCTCTAAACAAAGACTGTGTGATTGCTGGAACTGCATTGTTGACTACACCACTGGGTTTTACGATCCAAACTGAAGAAAATCAATAGCAGAGACACAAATAAAATAAACCAACATTGTCAGAAAATTTCAATGGAATATTTACCAAATTGGCGCAACTCTCCAATTTTTCACTTAACCTGACCAAGTCGAAATCGAGGGTGTCAATGTGCACCAGTGGAGCCCCGGGACGCACACATATTCGACACAGTTTTTCCAAAAAATACATGGGAACAAGGAGGGAAAAAACGGGACCCCCGTAAGTCCTGTCAATCAAACGTATCATATGTCAAAGTGTCACCTGCCATAGACTCCGCCACCGCTGCCGCTTTTAGCGAATCGTAAACAAAAACATTGACGTGTCCTTGATAACTGTAAAATAAATAATAAAAATGTCTGGTTGTACTGGTTCAAGCGCCTCGATATTTCTAAAGAAGAAGAAAATTACAAACGTCATTGAATTGTTGTTGACGTTGGTTGACGTTTAGCTTGTCGTGGAGCTGCGTGGAAGTGTGACGTGTCGAATTTAATAAAGTTTTTCGGCTAAACAGAACACTTTCATTCAGATATCAGGCGGTACTCGTTTGAACTTAAATTCCAATTTTCCTCTTAATATAACAAGATGGTGAGTTTATAAAATCTTTAATATATATCTAGTTTCTTTAACGAATTTATTATAGCCTGCTCCTGCTAGCGCTACAAGTGTTGGTGCTGGAGGCCGATCGCCTTCAAAAGGAATAGCTCCTAGGGCTTCCACTGGAAGTACTACCAGACAGAGAAAAACTACAAGCACAACAACTACTGCACGTCGAAATACGGGAGCTGGAACTGGCGGTATGTGGAGGTTCTATACTGATGACTCTCCTGGAATCAAAGTGTAAGTTTCCAAAGTTTCCCAAATTCGAATCAATTCTAGTTAATGTGCATTTTAGTGGACCAGTTCCAGTACTTGTAATGTCGCTATTGTTCATCTCCTCAGTGTTTATGCTTCACATATGGGGCAAATATACGAGATCGTAAAATAAGTTTGAAAAACAAAGTCTTCATTCCCATGCATTTTCATATTTTTTCTTGAAAATGAGTTCGTTTCTATGAACCTTTTATAAAATAGGTTTAATAATGTATTTTCTATTTAAAAATAAATTATTAATATACATTTTTTTGATTAAATTTGTTTATTTTCAAATAAATACATATAAATTCTTAGCTAAGCTGCTAAAATAAATCAAAATAGACACTTATATACAATTTAAAAAATAATTAATACATATTTTCCTCCTAATAAGTACTTGTCTAATAAATTTTAGGACAAGTTGATGGAACCTTTATATTATTTTTATAACATTTAAAGCGCCTTCTTCTCTTGATTGGAAAAATTGAACATTGAATGACATAAAATACAAGAGAGGCTAAGGACGCTTAGCCAACAGTCTTTACAAAACAAAAAAAACAAGTGATCTTTAAAAAAAGAGCGTGTACGGAATTATTGTGTGATGAAAAACAATGACCCTTAATCTAGAATGTAAAACAAGATTCTAGTACGAGAGATAAACATAATCTCTTGAAAACACTAATTGTAAAACCGAACGAAAAATATCAATTAAGAGTACCCAATAATATAATTTGCGAATGTTCAACAAAACCAATGTCTTGACTCTCAAGACGCATACATTCTTCTCAAATCGTATTGGTAACGGTCCTGGATATCTTTTCTTTTCAATTTGAAAGCAGCAGTGACCAAACCCATATCGGGTGACCAAACTTCAGCCACCAATTTAACAGCATGAGGAATTTCGAATCTTTGTAATTTGCCTCGTTTACCATGTTCAGCCAATTCGGCGGCGACTGCTTTTTCGATTTCAGGATTCTCGCACAATTCTTCGAAATTCTTATCGCCCAAACCGATCTTTGTCGCCAATTCCATGAGATTTGTCTGATTTGGTACGACCAATGCAACACAGTATTGTTTACTCGATTCACCGTAGACGCATATATTATCGACCAGTGGGCAGGTTTTTAATTGGGACTCCACTTTGCCTAAGGACACATATTCGCCAGCTTGAAGTTTTACCAAATCCTTTTTACGATCTGAAAATTTAACTTGGTTTAAACATCATTCTTAGAAATATCTGAAGAATACTAACCAATGATCGTAACGACACCATCATCATGAACTTCACCAATATCACCAGTTTTAAACCATCTTTTTCCATCAGCTTCGAAAAATTCTTCATTGGTTTTTTCAGGCAATTTATAATATCTAAAAAAAACTTGCAACTAAGTATTAATGGATAACAATAATGGGTTTATATCTGGACTCATCTGTATGCCAGACAGATTAGAGAGATTATTGTCGGGTATTAAATCTAAGCCATAAATAATTATTCGGTATGGTAACTTAAAATTCCCGATAGTATATCAATACCAGAGAGAAAAATAGTCGTGACTCCACTTCTACCCTTTATGGAGTTAACAATAGATATTTTTAAACTGCATTCTTTTTATTTTCTATTGTTGTAAAAAGTGGATAGTTGCTTATATTTTTAATTTTGCAAATGTAGTATCTCCATTTATCACTGAGGTAACATTGACACTTGTTTTGCTCATTACTGAAAATTTCCATTTATGCACATACGGCTGCTTACCTCTCTGGTACTGATATATACATATGTACAGTATGTCCCAAGATTCATGGAGCCACCCCTGTAACTCTTAAACCGTTTAACCGATTTATTTCAAATTTGAATCATATGAAGATCTTTATATTGCGATTATAACTAATATGACTAATATCTTCTGCTAATATCATTGGCGTGAGATTTTATACTAAAAAATAGGTGCCAATTTTAAGAAAAAAAGTATTAGGGCAATTTTAAACGCAATTTTGTTAACATATTATGAAAGAGCATCCCCAAAAACCCAATGGTTTACAATTTTATCGAAATTGGACGAACCGCCTTTGAAATATGAGGTTTTAAATTAAAATTCTTAATTTTAACACGTAAAGCATTTAAATTCTTTTGTTCGCATCGTTAAATAATTGTCAAATGCATCAAATAAATTATTTTTATTGTTTCTAATTATTTTAGTAATTGTTGTTATTGTAATTAATACAAAAAAAAAAATAGAGGTAGCAAGGATCGAACCCTGGACGTGCAGCGCTCTAGCTCCCTGCCTTATGCGCTAACTGACATCTGTCAACAGCAACATTTTTTTTTCATAATAAAAATCAGATTTAGCCAATTAAGTTTTTAAGAAAAATTTATTACTTTGTTTAATAAATAGCTAACAATAATTCGAACCCGATATATTTGATGCATATGACAATTATTTAACGATGGGAACAAAAGAATTTAAATGCTTTACGTGTTAAAATTAAGAATTTTAATTTAAAACCTCGTATTTCAAAAGCGGTTCGTCCAATTTCGATAAAATTGTAAACCATTGGGTTTTTGGGGATGCTCTTTCATAATATGTTAACAAAATTGCGTTTAAAATTGCCCTAATACTTTTTTTCTTAAAATTGGCACCTATTTTTTAGTATAAAATCTCACGCCAATGATATTAGCAGAAGATATTAGTCATATTAGTTATAATCGCAATATAAAGATCTTCATATGATTCAAATTTGAAATAAATCGGTTAAACGGTTTAAGAGTTACAGGGGTGGCTCCATGAATCTTGGGACATACTGTACATATGTATATATCAGTACCAGAGAGGTAAGCAGCCGTATGTGCATAAATGGAAATTTTCAGTAATGAGCAAAACAAGTGTCAATGTTACCTCAGTGATAAATGGAGATACTACATTTGCAAAATTAAAAATATAAGCAACTATCCACTTTTTACAACAATAGAAAATAAAAAGAATGCAGTTTAAAAATATCTATTGTTAACTCCATAAAGGGTAGAAGTGGAGTCACGACTATTTTTCTCTCTGGTATTGATATACTATCGGGAATTTTAAGTTACCATACCGAATAATTATTTATGGCTTAGATTTAATACCCGACAATAATCTCTCTAATCTGTCTGGCATACAGATGAGTCCAGATATAAACCCATTATTGTTATCCATTAATACTTAGTTGCAAGTTTTTTTTAGATATTATAAATTGCCTGAAAAAACCAATGAAGAATTTTTCGAAGCTGATGGAAAAAGATGGTTTAAAACTGGTGATATTGGTGAAGTTCATGATGATGGTGTCGTTACGATCATTGGTTAGTATTCTTCAGATATTTCTAAGAATGATGTTTAAACCAAGTTAAATTTTCAGATCGTAAAAAGGATTTGGTAAAACTTCAAGCTGGCGAATATGTGTCCTTAGGCAAAGTGGAGTCCCAATTAAAAACCTGCCCACTGGTCGATAATATATGCGTCTACGGTGAATCGAGTAAACAATACTGTGTTGCATTGGTCGTACCAAATCAGACAAATCTCATGGAATTGGCGACAAAGATCGGTTTGGGCGATAAGAATTTCGAAGAATTGTGCGAGAATCCTGAAATCGAAAAAGCAGTCGCCGCCGAATTGGCTGAACATGGTAAACGAGGCAAATTACAAAGATTCGAAATTCCTCATGCTGTTAAATTGGTGGCTGAAGTTTGGTCACCCGATATGGGTTTGGTCACTGCTGCTTTCAAATTGAAAAGAAAAGATATCCAGGACCGTTACCAATACGATTTGAGAAGAATGTATGCGTCTTGAGAGTCAAGACATTGGTTTTGTNGTATTTCAAAAGCGGTTCGTCCAATTTCGTTAAAATTGTAAACCTTGGGGTTTTTGGGGATGCTCTTTCATAATATGTTAACAAAATTACGTTTAAAATTGCTCTAATACTTTTTTTCTTAAAATTGGCACCTATTTTTTAGTATAAAACTGCACGCCAATGACATTAGCAGAAGATATTAGTCATATTAGTTATAATCGCAATATAAAGATCTTCATATGATTCAAATTTTAAATAAATCGGTTATGCGGTTTCAGAGTTACAGGGGTGGCTCCATGAATCTTGGGACATATTGTATATTTACCACCTAACATGGAAACTTTTTTAGGTACGAAAGGTTTATCTAACAACAAAGATGCATCCCTTTTTCCAATGCCCCCAAGTCGTTAATCCCAAAGCTTAATGACTTTTTGCCCAAAAATAGACGTGACCTAACGTTTTTCATGTGTCCTGTTCTTTAAATACTAACTGTAGTAAAAATAATTTACATTCTTTTGTCCACTATTTTTTTTAATGATAAAAGAAAAACAATATTTCCTTACCCGGCACTAACATTATCGCCACCAACGAGAATTTCACCCCTCGGATAAGGTTTATCCGTCACGCGATAGCCGCCTTCTTCCCAATTGATTATCCTAATTTCGCAGATCGTAGTCGGTGCGCCAACTCGGCCAAAGGATTTATCATAAACTATAACAAAGCCACCAGTTAAATATTGACGAAACAGTAGTGTACAGTTTTCTAGTTATTAAAGCCTTTGTTTAACTTTATAGAAAGAAAACTTATCCAGAATCTACTTACAATCTTGTACACATGCACACGAGGTGGTTTCAGTCAATCCATAACCCTGTACAATGGTTACGCACAAGCAATTGTTGATTTGTTCGTGAGTTTCTGGCGACAACGGTGCTCCTCCAGATATCATCAGTCTAATATGACCGCCCATCAATTGACGAATAGGACCAAAAATGTATCTACAACATTTCATAATAGCGAAAATACCCCCTTTATTAATTCCTGTTTACGACTTACCTGTTAATAATCGGTGTATCGTAACCACGCCTGGTCCATTTAGTCTTATAATCGTAAGAGAACTTAAAAATGAGCTTCTTAAAGTCGCTACTCTTGCTAACTCGATCCTGAATTGTTTTAGAAATACGGTCCAAAATTAACTGAAAAATATCCCTTATTAATGGGAAAACTGTCTTGAAATAGTTAAATTTAAACTCACAGGAACACTGGTCATACAAGTCGGTTGTAACACAGAAGCATCCCCTTTGGTACCTTTCTTAATTTTACTGGCCGAGTCGATCATAGTTAACGCGCTTGAATAGCCAATAGGAACACCCGCACATAAACACACAGTTTCCACCAATAATTCAAATACGTGAGCTAAAAATTTGAGAATATAATTGAATATTTAATGAATATGTGGCTTTCTTATTACCCAATGGTAGGAATCCAATCATGACATCTTGCTCGAAGATTTCCGTAGAGTCACAGAAAGTTTTCAAAGTAGCAATGAGGTTCTTGTGTAAAATAATTACGCCTTTTGGCACCCCCGTTGACCCACTGGTGTACATTATTATGGCCGTATCATTAGCTTCGGGATATGTGTTTTCTGATCAAAAATAAAGATAGGTTTCAACAAATTGTTAGATTCACATGAAATTGATCATCAAAGAAAAAAATATATATTTTTGGAAATTACTTCTAACAAACTTGCAACTGCATTCATTATTACAAAAACTTGAACCTATAAAATGACACGGTTCAAAAGATCAATGACTTTCGCATTAACATACCGTATTGGGAAGTTTGGCCCTTTTTCACCAGATCGGTAAAACTGATAATTGTCGTCCCTTCAGGATATCCAGTTTTTTCGAGATCCTTAAGTTGATCTTCCATGTAGATGAGATTTTTCACGGTCGGAGTCAAGGCTAAGACCTTCTTGAACTTTGGCATTAGTTCATAGGACGTAATTACTGTTGTAACTCCAGTTTCGTTAATACCATGGGCAATAGCTTCGTCACCTTTCATAAAGAATTTTATAGATTAAAAATACAATAATTTTTTATTGTATTTGCCAACCTAGAGTCGCATAAATGGTCACCAAAGGAATGTTTTGTTTGAAAAGTCCGTGAGCGGCAATCATCCATTCAGCTCGAGTTTCGGCAAAAATTACAACGTTGTCTAGAGGTTTGCAACCAATCTCGCGAAGCCCCTTACCGAAATTGGTGGCCAACATATTAACTTCCGAATAAGTCTTCCAGTGATAATCGCCCATATTAAACTAAAACCCATTTCAATTAATCTATTTGAGCGAAAAAATATCAAATATTAACTGACTTTCTTAAAAACTCGTCCATTGGACTGAGTCTCGTCTTCCTCGCCGTAAATCTCCCTGGTGCCTAGACATCTTTTGTTTGGATATTTTTTAAGTACAAACTCTAGCAATTTTGCCATTGTATCCACTTTTTCTCTGAGTAAGGCCACGTGTAGAACGCCAGGTTGCATAGTTGATCGGTAAGTGATGCTTTTGGCGTCTTGGGCACTTGGTTGGGCCTATTAGTAGGAATTTTGATTAACCCACAAAAATTTGATTAATAATTTTATCATTAAAAGCATTTATCGCTGCATTGTATTAATATTTTAATGATAAAAATAACGCAGCTGATTGATAAATTTGCTTTTGTTTTTGAAAAATTCTAAAATGGGAAAAAACAAGTGAGTTTCATTTGTAAATAGGATTTTAACCTTAATAATACGTAGTTACCTATTGTGAATACTACGTTATTACTACAGGTATTATTGGTTATATAACAAATGAGCCACACTTGCATATTTCCTTTTCACTTATTATACCTTGGGTGAATTATTACTATTATTATTAGACATATCCTGCATTTCAATGGTGACATGGTCTTTTTTATTAACGATACTACCATCGCGTTCCGTGTCAACGATAACCGCCTAGGAAAAGAATCGATTATGGACATACAAAAAGGCAAGAAATGAGAAAAAAAAAACAGGAAAAATGTGCATGAAAATGAAAAACAGCACAGGGCCTATTCGTATTAGTATTTGACCTTCACAGATTAACGCGTGAGAGAGGAAAAAATTTGTAATTATTATTAATAATCCCAATCACCGCATAATTAAATTCATAATTGTTAATAGACACTCAATGATCCCTTTCACTCGTAATGATATTGTAATTTTTTTTATCAAACAATGCCATCATTCAAATAAAGTCAGTGGGAAGAGGATTGGTGTAGATAGATGATGAAGGCGCGCAGCCCTGGAACATGCCGCGCATACTGCCCATCTGAAAAATTCATTCGCGATCCTGACCTTGATTTTCCTTTGGTGGTAGCGGTACTGCCATGGCCTCTGGAGGAGTACATAAACGGGGAATGTGATAATGTCGTAGATAAAGGCTAGGACCCTTAAGGCACCCAGTGCCAGCATGAAGCCGAAGCCATCCATGTCGCTGTAAAAAAAAAGAAAAATATCAATAACTAAAAAAATATTATCTTCTTTGCAGATATAAGGAACCTAATTCGGGCCTGTCCTCAGATAACAAGTAAAAAAGAAATCTGCCCTGTGATAGGTCTTATTTACACTTAACCTTATAGTGAATCAATCCTATAAACAATTTTTAAATGTCAACATACCTTCCCATATACATATTTGTAGAGAAGTCTCCTCCCGGCTTAACTACTTAATTTTTAACGAAAAAAAGCAACACTACAAGGAAATACTACAAAGCTATTAAAATATTACAAAATACCCCCTAGGGACGCACAAAAATAACAGAAAAGAAACACCCTAAAACAATGATGGTAGTACTACGATGACCCGGACGCGATTGATTTGTTCATCACCATAGGATCACGACAAAAACACGAATGATTGTGATAAGAATAAGACTGGTGGTGGCACCCAAGCTCAAAACCCAACTTTTTCTAAACCCGATTACTACTGATAAGACACGGTCGAGTGGATACTGATGGCGATCCGTTTGTCGAATAATTGAATATCTACAGCAATATCAAATCATAATAATAAATGATAGGTTTAAAACTATATTAAGAGTTCCAGAGATCTCGGAAAAACGTAAAGACCTTGAAAATGAATTAAAATAATGCAAATGAACATCAGAACAAAAAATAGACATTTTTCTTAAGAAAATAAATGGTTCATTTCTCATTACATAGTTATAAATTAATTGGTTGTGGTAGTCTTAAGACAGTTTAAAACAATGAAATGAAATTATATTCATTTCTTTGTATATGTAATTTTTTTTTATTTGCAGGTCAATTTTTTCCGAAACTTTCAAGGGCAACGTAATTTTTCGCGAAACCCAGCAATCATAATACAATTGACAATCGTTCATGTTCGTGTTTTCTGCACAAAAATTAGTTGTGACGTCAAACAATAGCTTCCATTAACACATTTCTAATGATCATCTTATCTGTAAACTTAAGTAACAAATCTACTTCTAATTGATAAAACTCGGATTTAAAGGTTTTACACCTGTAGCATTTCATTTACAAATGCAATAGATATTTATAGAGACTTGATGAAATTATTAAATTGTGGTATTCATATGTTTAATTGCGATTGAAGATATCTATAGCGGCTGTGGACGAAACAGCATTGTCCCATGGCCATTTATATTATAAAGGGAGATGTTGATATATTCTTCTTCCTCTTAAAGTAGCCTACCATCAGTTCAATACACATAATACAAGGAGTAAAAAAACCTTCTCGACTTGCAAAACAACTTTTCACAATTCCAATCATGTTCTGGTTGGACGAATTTGTTCGATGTTTTAAACTACTCTTCTCAGTTTAGGAAGGTATATATGAAAAGAAGACTTACAAAATGCATTTCGTCCAAATTTATATATTTTCAGTGTAGCGAAGATATAAAGTTCCAGATTTTCATACTATATCGGTTATCCCGGATAAGAATGCCCCTGCTCGAGAGATCTCGTGAACCATAAGAGATAGAAAGACGGTTAAATTGGAGAAAATTTGCGTCTATCTATATTTTGTAAAATCATGTTTTGAAAATGAAAAATTCCGAATGGTATTTTAGAAAAACCGATTTTTCACGATTTATTTATTCGTGTTTCCTGATTCTATTTGACGAGATATTTTCAAATAAATTTTACATTCTCATTGCCACGTTTTCCCCTCTACAAGATGAGGTCATTAGATTTTCGATTCGACGTTTGATTTTTTCGAAACCATATCAACTTTGTTTTTTTTAAACAGTCTAAAAAATTTTTTTGTTTAATAAATTCTATATTTTATTCTGAATCCAAACATATATCATACTTATTATTCATTTCATTTCTAAATTGTTTATCGTAAAATCATATTGATTTAAACAAATTATTTAAACAATTCCATTCCNAAAAGCATTTATCGCTGCATTGTATTAATATTTTAATGATAAAAATAACGCAGCTGATTGATAAATTTGCTTTTGTTTTTGAAAAATTCTAAAATGGGAAAAAACAAGTGAGTTTCATTTGTAAATAGGATTTTAACCTTAATAATACGTAGTTACCTATTGTGAATACTACGTTATTACTACAGGTATTATTGGTTATATAACAAATGAGCCACACTTGCATATTTCCTTTTCACTTATTATACCTTGGGTGAATTATTACTATTATTATTAGACATATCCTGCATTTCAATGGTGACATGGTCTTTTTTATTAACGATACTACCATCGCGTTCCGTGTCAACGATAACCGCCTAGGAAAAGAATCGATTATGGACATACAAAAAGGCAAGAAATGAGAAAAAAAAACAGGAAAAATGTGCATGAAAATGAAAAACAGCACAGGGCCTATTCGTATTAGTATTTGACCTTCACAGATTAACGCGTGAGAGAGGAAAAAATTTGTAATTATTATTAATAATCCCAATCACCGCATAATTAAATTCATAATTGTTAATAGACACTCAATGATCCCTTTCACTCGTAATGATATTGTAATTTTTTTTATCAAACAATGCCATCATTCAAATAAAGTCAGTGGGAAGAGGATTGGTGTAGATAGATGATGAAGGCGCGCAGCCCTGGAACATGCCGCGCATACTGCCCATCTGAAAAATTCATTCGCGATCCTGACCTTGATTTTCCTTTGGTGGTAGCGGTACTGCCATGGCCTCTGGAGGAGTACATAAACGGGGAATGTGATAATGTCGTAGATAAAGGCTAGGACCCTTAAGGCACCCAGTGCCAGCATGAAGCCGAAGCCATCCATGTCGCTAGTAAAAAAAAAGAAAATATCAATAACTAAAAAAATATTATCTTCTTTGCAGATATAAGGAACCTAATTCGGGCCTGTCCTCAGATAACAAGTAAAAAAGAAATCTGCCCTGTGATAGGTCTTATTTACACTTAACCTTATAGTGAATCAATCCTATAAACAATTTTTAAATGTCAACATACCTTCCCATATACATATTTGTAGAGAAGTCTCCTCCCGGCTTAACTACTTAATTTTTAACGAAAAAAAGCAACACTACAAGGAAATACTACAAAGCTATTAAAATATTACAAAATACCCCCTAGGGACGCACAAAAATAACAGAAAAGAAACACCCTAAAACAATGATGGTAGTACTACGATGACCCGGACGCGATTGATTTGTTCATCACCATAGGATCACGACAAAAACACGAATGATTGTGATAAGAATAAGACTGGTGGTGGCACCCAAGCTCAAAACCCAACTTTTTCTAAACCCGATTACTACTGATAAGACACGGTCGAGTGGATACTGATGGCGATCCGTTTGTCGAATAATTGAATATCTACAGCAATATCAAATCATAATAATAAATGATAGGTTTAAAACTATATTAAGAGTTCCAGAGATCTCGGAAAAACGTAAAGACCTTGAAAATGAATTAAAATAATGCAAATGAACATCAGAACAAAAAATAGACATTTTTCTTAAGAAAATAAATGGTTCATTTCTCATTACATAGTTATAAATTAATTGGTTGTGGTAGTCTTAAGACAGTTTAAAACAATGAAATGAAATTATATTCATTTCTTTGTATATGTAATTTTTTTTATTTGCAGGTCAATTTTTTCCGAAACTTTCAAGGGCAACGTAATTTTTCGCGAAACCCAGCAATCATAATACAATTGACAATCGTTCATGTTCGTGTTTTCTGCACAAAAATTAGTTGTGACGTCAAACAATAGCTTCCATTAACACATTTCTAATGATCATCTTATCTGTAAACTTAAGTAACAAATCTACTTCTAATTGATAAAACTCGGATTTAAAGGTTTTACACCTGTAGCATTTCATTTACAAATGCAATAGATATTTATAGAGACTTGATGAAATTATTAAATTGTGGTATTCATATGTTTAATTGCGATTGAAGATATCTATAGCGGCTGTGGACGAAACAGCATTGTCCCATGGCCATTTATATTATAAAGGGAGATGTTGATATATTCTTCTTCCTCTTAAAGTAGCCTACCATCAGTTCAATACACATAATACAAGGAGTAAAAAAACCTTCTCGACTTGCAAAACAACTTTTCACAATTCCAATCATGTTCTGGTTGGACGAATTTGTTCGATGTTTTAAACTACTCTTCTCAGTTTAGGAAGGTATATATGAAAAGAAGACTTACAAAATGCATTTCGTCCAAATTTATATATTTTCAGTGTAGCGAAGATATAAAGTTCCAGATTTTCATACTATATCGGTTATCCCGGATAAGAATGCCCCTGCTCGAGAGATCTCGTGAACCATAAGAGATAGAAAGACGGTTAAATTGGAGAAAATTTGCGTCTATCTATATTTTGTAAAATCATGTTTTGAAAATGAAAAATTCCGAATGGTATTTTAGAAAAACCGATTTTTCACGATTTATTTATTCGTGTTTCCTGATTCTATTTGACGAGATATTTTCAAATAAATTTTACATTCTCATTGCCACGTTTTCCCCTCTACAAGATGAGGTCATTAGATTTTCGATTCGACGTTTGATTTTTTCGAAACCATATCAACTTTGTTTTTTTTAAACAGTCTAAAAAATTTTTTTGTTTAATAAATTCTATATTTTATTCTGAATCCAAACATATATCATACTTATTATTCATTTCATTTCTAAATTGTTTATCGTAAAATCATATTGATTTAAACAAATTATTTAAACAATTCCATTCCATTCAATTTAAAACCATCCATGATGTTGAATTAAAATAATATACGGTGAAATATGAAACTAATGACTGAATATCTTTTGCGACCAAAATCAATAATAAATAATCCAGTGAGTATTAAGCATAAAATACATATTTTTTTTCGAATATTTAAAAAAAAAGATTGTTTCGTCAACAAAAATGAAACTAACGATCTTGCGGAGAAGAAAACGTGACAATGAGAATGTGAATTGTACTTGAACATATCGCCTCAAATAGAATTAGAAAAGAAATGTAAAAATCATATAATTTTGTCAGAAAGGCTTTTTTATTACGGTTCAGGTGATTTTTGCAAAGTGCATATTTATCGAGAATAGGCTGTATATTTTTCGAATAACCACATAAACTAAAGTTATATTAAGCTTGATACATTTTGCAAGTCTTTTTTACAAAAAAAACTTTCTAAATATTATATAAAAGTCAAATATGTATAAATTGAGACAAAAACTAAAAACTAAAAGGAGTAAAAGCTGGTTTAATATCAATTAACTTCTACTCCACGTTAAGTCTCAAAACTTTTCCACTTTGGGAATATAGTTTCAATATCTTCAAAATAACAATTTGGGTTTATTCCCTAACCAATGAGTCAGTGAACATTCAAACAATAATGTTATGGTGTAATAAAACGTTTAAAATTAAATATTAATAGACATTTAGTCCAATTGGTTTAGCTGATTTACTAGCAGTGATACAGAGTGGCTTCAGTTCGTCTAAAATATGCTATTAACTATAAATGATAAGAGGTGTATATGCATACCAGTCTATCAGTCAAAAGTGTTGAGATTTTTAAAATGCTTTCATTATATGTAATAATTGTTGTAGTAGGTAATGGGTGTTCGGAAAAAAATCTTTATCAAGTAGGCCTTGGATCAATTTGTAAACAGAGAACGTATATCGATTCTTACTACAGACTATAAAACATTTGACGTTTTACTTTGAAGTCAGTAGTAAGAATCGACATACGATCTCTGTTTACAAATTGATCCAAAGTCTACTTGATACGAAATTTTTCCAAACACCCGTTACTATACTAATAAAATGTATGTCCATGTAATCAGTTTGTAAAGTAGTAATGCAATAGACATTTAAAAAAGATATTCAATATTTTAAAATAATAAAATAATATTTTTCTGGTGATAAAAATAATGAAACTTTTTTAACTTCTTTTCATATTTCGTTGCAATACCTTTACTTTTGATAGATGCTTGCTACCTTCCAGGTAACGACTCTTCTATTGATTACTTCCTTAGATATAATATTTCATTTCAAATTTTTAATAGGGCGGTGAATAATTTACTCTTATTTTTAAATTTATTTGTGTTTTTTTTGCGTGACATCGATTTCTACAAATTTTATACAGGTTTTAAACCGAAATCTTGCGTTGACCACTTTATCATCTCGATTTGTTCATGAGCTAAAAAGTCATTAATTATTTTGGCGGTGTGTTTAAGATCGTTATCGTGCATAAATTTCCATTTTAAGAGGAAGATGTATTTCAACGTAGGTATCATTATACATACATACAGTGAGGACATAAAGTTTGAAATAAATTGATTTAAAATTCAGGAGTTTGTTTTTTTGAAAAAATGTTCTATTCTGTCAATTTTTATTATTGGCTGCGGGTTTTTTTTTATCATAAACTTATATATACAGAGTAGCACAAAAACAAGTTATAATAATAAACTTTATTTTTTCAAGTGAAAACACTTATTTTTAATTTCATTTTTGAATTCTGTTTCAAATTTTAATTGTGTTTCATGTATCATGTCTATTCTATGTATACTATGTCAATCGTAAACTTCCAATTACATATGTAACCGTAAAAAGTGAGGCCAAAAATCGTCTGTATTCTCGCTTTTGATTTCCGAATATTTTTGGTGGCAATTAATAGCAGTTTATGAGACACTAGTTTCCTGAAAATTTCCATTTAACCCTTCGGTTCCCGAGTTCTGAGGCCTCAAAATTGTCATTTTATTGTTTTCTGGCAACGAATCTTTGCATGTTAATTTTTAAATAAAAATCTCACAGAAACAAATGGTAAAATGTAAAATAGTACGCAACATGATCACATTCATTGTGATCTTGGGGCCCCTCTGTCATGGGATAAAATTATCCATTTCGAATATGTGCGAGGTCTCAATAACCATTGTTTCCAAAAAAGATAAAGGCAGTATTAAAATATCCATTTGACCTTAACAGTGGCCTCAAAATCACAGTAAATGTTATCATGTCGTGTGCCATATCACGCTTTACCACTTTTATCTGTTACGTTTTTCTTTAAAAGCTAATGAGTCGAATGATTAAAAAAAAAGTAAATAGGTACTTTTACGTAAAGATTTTGAGAAAAATGTTTCAGCTATTAAACATCGGCACCTATATGACGGATATTGAACTATTTTTCTCAAAGATCTTCAAGTGGAAGGATTTACTTCCTTTTATTCACTCGACCCAATATGCAAAGATCCGTTGTCAGGAATCGATAAAATGACAATTTTGAAGACTCAGAACTCGCCAATGCAAGGTAAGCTCAAATTGAAATTTTCAAGAAATTAGTATCTTACGAACTATCAATTACCACCAAACAAAAATTGGAAATTAAGGACGAGAATACAGGCGATTTTTGTCCTCTTTTTGGTAACTGTTGAGTCTAGGAATAGGGCATGCCGAATGAAACATTTAGAATTTGGAGCAGAATTTAAAAATGATATTAAAAATAGGAGTTTCCTTCTGAAAAAATTAAGTTATCGTAACTGGTTGTTGGGCCATCCTATATACATAGGTTTACCATAAAAAAAAACCATATCCAAAAATAAAAATTGACGAATTCAAGCGTTATTTCAAAAAACAAATCCGTGAATTTTAAATCAATTTGATCCAGACATTTGTGTCTTTATTGCATACTTATAGTAAAATATCAAGGCATACATAGTGGTCCATAAATATCTCATGTATAACAAAGCCTAAGCCAAATTAGCAAAAATTAAATTGAAAGAATGTTGAGTATAAGAAAACATTTCTCCATTTATATCTACCTAGATCCGTAAACAATTTTCTGTCGACATCTTTATGATAAGGATAGAAATTGTTTATACAGTTCTACAAAATATACTAAAGGCAAAATATTTTTGTAAAACACAATCTACCATATAATAAATAATTACTAAAGAGTAAAAAAATTAAAAGTTTCCTCATTTTTGATTGATACTGCATATCTGAAAAATTAAATTTTTGGGCATGATACGATTTGCAAATCTGCTTCTCATATACAATATGTAACGGGTGTTTAATAAAAAAAAAGCTTATCAAATGGCCTTTGCTTTTATTTGAAAACATGATCAATATTTGATTCTTAACCCGCTGATTTCCTTCAACAACAAAACAACATATCCTCAAAATTTGTTTTAAAAAAATTTTAAAAAGGACAAATAGTTCTGGTTTTCGTGTTGAATATCCTGTTTCCCGAAATAATGCTACACACCATTGTGAATTGTCTATAAATTGATTGTAGTCAACAACTCGTAATGGAAATTGAGCTTGAAATAACTCTAAACAATCCTGGGTAGAATATGACCAAGCACCATCAATTTTAATAAGTTTTAATTATAAACGTTTCTTCTGGCAGCAAAATGAATATTATTAAGTTAAAAGCAAAAAAAAAAGAGCTAACAACTGACTGCAACTGAGAACAAAAGTTGAGTTTATGCTACGTTTTATTTCAACAGGAGTCATAGAAACTAAAAATAAGAATCGACATACTGACCATGTTTACAAATAAATTCAAAGCCAACTTGATAACTTTTTTTATTGAACATTCGTTATATAATCTAAAAAAATTATATTCAGGTGAATAAGAGGTCTGTTCCATCAATTTAATCACAAAACCATAAAATTCATTTAGAACAAAAAATTCATTTTATGTGTTTTTTTTTCACTATTATTGCACCCTGCTTTGTTAGCAGTAGTGAGAAAGGCATGGTGGGTTTTCTCTGTTTGAAATAGTTGATGAAGGTAATACCATAACGATTTCAAAGAACCATAGCATGGAGAAATTTTTTTACACTATAATTACTTAATGGTTGACATTCAATTGTGTAAATTTTTTTTTAATATTTATTTAAAAGTGTTTTGTACAAATTTGTATAAAACATATTTTGCAGCCATTGAAATGCAATGGGTTTCTTGTCTTTAAAAATCATATTATCAAAGACAACTATACATATGTATGTCAATGGTCCCTCGTAGTTGTTTTAAATAATAAAAAACAAGTTAATTTCAATATTTTAACTAGAAAAGGCCCAGGGCTAGAACGGTCCTGCTCTTAACACTTACATAAGCGCTAATTTTAATATTATTGCATTGAAATAGTACTGTTAACGTACGTTTTCAATATTTATAGGAAATATATTAACTTGAAGCAATTATTATGAATTAATTGTTATTAACAGAACACATCAAAATTGCGTAAGAAAAAGGCGTTGATGATCTTTTTCCCAAATGAATTATTACTTTTAACGTTGAAACAGTTATTGATAATGAAAAGATGCAAAGTTCAAAGTCAATGATTAGATAATGTGTAACGTTCAAATTTAATTTTTTATCTTGAAATGTGCTTTTTTAAATTTAAATTAGATAAACTTCTTTATTAGAACATATGATATATTCTAATAAAGAAGACAAAAGAAAAATTCAGAAAATGTTGGGGTATTTCCTAATCTATTCAACTAAAAAGGATCTAAGGATCATGGTTTTCCTACAAGAACAAAAACGACTCAAAAACAATGTTGTGTGATGATATATTTTTTATGGTATACAATCATGAACCCATTAATGAACTTTCTACTATTACTATTAAGAAAATCATTGAAATGTCTAGTTTAATGAAGAAAACTTACCTTCTTGAACAAAAATTGAAAATATTCTCGAATGAACCGATTCGTGTAAAATACAATAACTAAAAATCGAGACTTTGTTACAACCTAAGAAGTAATATTCCTTAGCTTAAAAAATATGATGAATTAGATGATCAATAATGCTAAAATTTTACGACTTTTCGCTCAATAAAAAAAAAACTTACAGTAATGTACGATCCATAAAGTTGTCCGCAGAAATTACTTTACTGGTCTCAGGAAAATAATGAAAATTTGTCAATTAATGTTTCAATGTAAAAGCGCGATAAACCACCTTTGTACCAGTGAACCAAATAAATCGCACCTTCGCCTGTCCATTTTAAAATTATCTAAATGCGTAGAGTTAAATTGCGTTTATCTCGCCGATTCAAGAACACCTTTGATCGTAGATTTCATTCCGATCGGGCGTCACTTGATCAAATTTTCAACGCTATTTTTATCGTTGCAATAATTATTTAGACGTGAATGCAAGTTTGACAAGTGTGTTGTAGCGCCCGTAGCATATTTTAAAGAAGAACTGCATTTTAATTAAACTAACTTAAAGACGCAACTTGCAAAATGTATAATCAGACTTGATAATTTTACGTCAGTGTCAATTAACTCTTACGGGACATTGAATATCCAGTGGGCTAGAATATACATGCATATTTCAGGGTTAAATTATGTACGACGTAAGTATTGTCCTTAGATAAAGCCGAGTGTTTTTCTCTGGATTGTTTCGCAACTGTTTCATTAAACTTCAAACAGTTTCAGATTTCATGATTCTGACAAGTTCACCTGACACGGTAATGTTGCTGCCAGATTTTAAAATTATTAGGATCGTATCTTGCACCTCCTCCATATATTTCAATATGATATTTCAATATGTATGGGTCACTTAACGATGCAATTGTTAAATTGAAGATTACTTTGTCAGAGTAGAGACGAAATATATGGGGGTCCTTGCTTGCTACTATCACTTGTGGAAGCTCGAAATAATGTTGGATTAATAATCTTATTTAAATATTTTATAATAGTGAGAGGATATCATGCGTGCCTACACAAAAAGGTGTATGGTGTCAAATTTGTAATCTAACCTAACTGAACTACAATTGTCTAAGAGTATAAATTTCACCTTGTAAAAATTTAAGTGTCATTTGTTTAATCCAAGGTGATTACATCTATAAAAAAAAACATATCATACTGGATGTTTTTTGAAAATTAAAAAAAGAACNATTGAAAATGAGGAAAATTGGAGCAATTTACAACAAAAATAAACTACTGCATAAATTCAAATATCCATTCTAAAGTTAGTGCCATGAATTCTGTAAAGAAGAAGATTTAGAAGTTAGGTAGGAAGTGCCATGAGTTGAAAAACAGACACATGTCAGATTTCCATAAAAACACAGGGTGGTACTAAAACATTTTTAATGTAACAGGTTGGTGTTCTTTTTGTAAATTACTTTGTTTTAAGGTCATTTTTATTAAAAATTTCAACGTCACAATATCGATTTCCTCGAAATTTCAATTTTCAACTTGTATCTCTTTGAATTCATTAATTCATAAAGGAAAATCCCATGACCTTCACGTGAGTTCAGCTGAAACCTGTCAAGAAAACTTAAACTTTCAGATCAATACCGAAATTTAACGATGCATTTTTCCTGTTATTGTTATTTCTGTTATCGAGCGTGGGCGTTTTGAACCAGAAAAGCGCTGTGTCGAGATAAAACAGTTTTCCAATAGTTTATTTATCCTTCAGCCAAATTCTATAAACACACATTGCGTCGGCTACTCTTTATTTCGGGCGTCTGAACCACCACCTATTAATAGCTCATATATTAGTTCGATAAGTGGCTTTATCAGATCATTTCAAATGCCATACATTTTAGTACGGGGCAATTTAGCTGCTTATGGCCAAAGATATCCTTGGAGGGTATTAGTTTCAGGACTGAAGGCTGCTGACATTGAACAATTGAACAGGTTTGCATCAGGAGGCTACTGTGACGATTCCACTATCGTTTACATGCAACACCCTTGTGTTATTTTGACAGCCTTAGAAGTGTTGGGTAAGAAGTTAATTCATATCAAACTTTTTTCACTAACTTAATTTCTATAGGATATACAGTGGTTGCATCTTCAAGTACCAGTGTGAAACAAGACTATAACGAATATATGTGGACTATGAGACGTGAATTTACCGAACCGGATCCAACTACAGTTTCAACAATTAAAGACAGTGAAAAAGCTATTTTGGAAAAAGGAGAAGTTTAAGAGTTGTTATGGAAATTCCTGCCAGTTTACTTATGTCGTCTGGTACTTATGCTTATGTGGCAGTTAAAGCGTCACTTCACGCTTCGGACAGTGCAGTGTTTGGTTTGAATAGTGAAGAAGTTAAAGCGCTAGTTAAACGGTTTTCTGATTATCGTAAGGAGGTTATCAATGGGGTTCTTTTGAAAGCTTCCCCATTAGATGTGGTGAACGCCTTAGGACAGTTGGGGTACCGTGTTGTTGCTACCACTGGCGACGCTGAAGTTATATGGACAATGCAAAGAGATATCTGAATCTGGAAAAACAACAATTTAGTAGTTTATAAGTTTAAGCGTCTATCTGATAAAGCAATACACAGTAATCGACCTTAACAATGTCACATTTTCATAAAGACAGTTGCACCTGTCACAATGGGTCAGTTGCCAGCCAATCTTTGGAAGAGCTAGATTTTGAAAGAGGTATTTGGAGTGCTGCCCAATATGGAGAACTTGAACGGGTGAAACACTTAGTTGAGACTGGAAAGTGTTCAATTGATCAACGAGATTCTGCAGGTTTTGCAACTAAATTGTTGGAAATATTGTGTTAAAAATGCTTTAACATTGTAGGTTACACAGCTTTACACTATGCTTCTAGAAATGGTCAATTAAGTGTATGTAAATATCTAGTGCTTAATGGAGCAGAGCTTAATGCAACTACCAAAAGTGGAAGAGCCACAGCTTTACATAGAGCAGCATCTGCAGGCATGTTATTGAAATGAAATAAAATTATTTTTTATACATATAACATGAATAATAGGGCACAAAGAAGTAATTGACTATTTACTTTCAATAAATGCAAATGTTGAATTGCAAGACAGTGATGGAAAAAACTGTTTTGCACAGGGCAGCTGAGCAAGGACGAAAGGACGTTTGTGAAATACTCCTTAGAAAATTTCCTCAACTAAAGGATATTAGAGATAATAAAGGATTGGTGGCGGATTTTTAATTATATTTATACTTTTTCATAATCGTGTACTAAAAAAGATAATTATTTTATGGTATGTCAATGATTTTAATAAATATGCTTATAAATAAGAATAAATTGAAACAACAAATAAAAATTTGTAATTTGACTATCGCTGATTATTAAAACTACACAACTAGACCAACAGCTATAGAGTATTTCAACAAATGGCCAAATTTACGTGTTCTAAAAGTTGTAAATTGTGCATATAAATTTTATATTAGGTTGGTAGAAATAATAATGCAACTAGCACTGGAATGTATAAATAGAATGTCACTTACGTATATCTTTTGTAGAGTTGATCACAAACAGACCAAAGTAATCTGAAATTATACATTACATATATTCTTGGCTGAAAATGGTTATTAGTTGATAGTGAAACGGAATCTACATTATTTTCTATCAACCCAATACGTTTCTTAAACATTATTACTTATACTATTAGTATTTGTACCTTGAAGTATTGGTCTTCCAATTAAACATTTTAAAATACACGATACATCACACACATACATAAAAATCCTGAGATTGAAAGTCTTTATTCTAAATCTTCCATTGCCAAGTACCTATGAATCGAAGTAGGTAATGGTAACGTTAAAATTTTCAATCTTAACCTAATGGATCCGATTGCTTTTCTAATTTGGATGCGACACAAATGTTTCAGACTTAAGGGATTCGATTTGGCCAGTAGATAATATTCGATATTCTCACACTTATCCGTAGCAGAACTTACTATTAGTTCTTCCTCATTTTTCGGCTAAAATCAAAAAAGTGAAAGACAACTGAGTGTGATTCGCAAAAGGAACATACTTTAAATCCAGCATAGTGAATAGCTTTGCAAATAGTTAACGAAAAACTTTCTACAGCAGCAGTAAGTGTATTCCAACCTTCGCAAAATTCGTTATCAACACTAGCGCCATTTCTTATTAAAGCCATGATCCTCTTTTCCTGATTAGTAACATCTTTACAAAAAAAAATCAGTGAGATGATTACACAATATTTTCATACGCATCTTAACTTTACGAAAACAGTGTAATAATTACCTGATAATATCAACATAAGTGCCCTTTGCAGCTGATATCCCTTGCGTGATCTAATGTTTAGATCGGCTCCCGCATCAGCCAAAACATCAATTAATGATATCGACCTGATATCTCTAACGTTATTTACGCAATGATGAATCGCGGACTCGCCATTGTAATAATCAGTGGCGTTAATATCGCAAGGCTTAGTGAGCAAATATCTATAATATGTGATTATTCGTTTTTTAAAAATAAGACAGGGTTTTTATAACTTACTTAATCAAATCTATGTTCTTTATTGGACGGAACGCGTTCATAAGTGGCGTGTAACCTTTTCTATTTTGCAGATCACTTGGAACACCTTGGTCGATAAGCATTTTCACTACATCTAAATCTCCTATTTTTACTGCTTTATGTAACAAAAACGGACACGTAATGCGCGCTCCATGATTTAGAAGTAGTTTTATCTAAAATATAAAATTTATACATCTCTCAAAGTGTTGAAAAGTAAACGTCTTCCCTATTGCACCTCATTATAAAACAGACTTACAGGTTAGTGCGATTTTATTGAATCAGTAATCCCCTAAGTCATTTTTTGACCAAATTGAGTTTTATACAAAAATCGATGAATTAGTCATATCTACATCATTTGGTGCTGAAGCTCTTTATGAATAATAAAATACCGAGTTACATTATTTAGTGCAAAAACACCCCAAGTCACTGACTTAAAGAGTTTTAACAATAACTGATTTATTGGATGAAAAAAGCTACAAAGTTTTTCTTGAATGAAAAAGTTTAGACAACAATGATAATTACACTCACAATCAGTCATATATTAAAACAGTCACTCTTTTCCAAATAAAAAGGTATTTTTTCTAAAATGTTCCATACAAGAAAAACGTTGAATGTAAAGAAAAGTATAAACGCACCCTGTATATTAATTATGAAAAATTGTTACCTACCATAGCTGCATTATATAACTTGAAAGCAGATAGTAATGGAAATTGATCATGTTCGTCTACAGCATTAGTATTGGCACCAGCTTGACAAAGTATTTCAACCTTATCTGTATTGTTCTTCAATATAGCTAAATGTAGGGCCGATCTACCAACAATATCCAAAGCATTAACATTGGCTCCTGTTAAAAAATAGGAAAATTGCTACAATGAAAGACAGAATATAAAAAATAAAAATTGTAACAAACCAGCGTCCAATACTAATTTCACTATATCTGGAGTACACCATCTGGTAGCCATATGTAACGATGTTTGACATACTCCATCTGCTGTTACTGTGAGTTTTGCTCCTTTATTAATTAAAAAACGAACCATATATTCTAGTTTTTCAGTAAATGCAAGATCAAGACAACTAGCTCCACGCAAAGTGCGTTGATCAATATTCACTCGAGAGCCTAATCGATCAATCAGATATTCAACCATTAGAGTTGATCCACATAGAACTGCATGATGAAGAACACTATGTCCACGTCGATCATATGTGCTAAAGTCTGTTTTAATTGGGACCAAATACGGTGCCGTATCATTTAAAATTTTTGCATACCACTTATATAGTTCTATATATTTCTTATTGACGGTATCCCCTATTTCTATTGTATTATTTTCGTCACTATTAACTTCAACATCCCATTCTAAACAATCCATACCCTCGGGTGTTGGACCATCCAAATCGAAATGATCAATTTTTTTCAAATGTGTCAGTGACGGATCACTTGTTTTACATTCTGCATTTTTAATGCTGTTTGTGGTGTTAGATTCCAATTTGCTCAATTGGAATTCTACAAGTATTTTTAAAAGAGACAGTTCTCGGGTTTTCGCTGCCGCACATAATAATGTTAGACCGTTTTTACACACTTTGTTCACATCAATATCTAGAAATGTAAAGGTTCTGTAAAAGGAGTTTGATAACTTATTGAAATATTACCATCGGTCAGTCGAATATTCTTAAATTTATACTCTAAAATGTTCTTCATCAACTCTTCATTTGGATCCGCTGATTGGAAGAATTTGTACATATTTATTTTTAAAATTACAAAAAGTCGGCAACAAACAATTACAAAACTGACTTTGACATTTCTAATATAATAATCTTCATCTTTTTCAATGCCTTGGCCCTCTATAGGCACAGTTTGCCATTACATTGATGTACTTTCCAGTAAAAAATACATTTGCTTTAATTTTCATCAATATTACTTACTCTTCAAAAGTAATTTAACGTACAAGTATTTAAATAATCTGAAAGAGTTTTATACAGAATTCTAGCTGTTTATCAATTTTTGTTTGAGTAAACGCCATATGTAGAATATGCCGTGGAATTAAAATAAGAAGACGAATACTAGGCGTCTTTTCATTACACCGTTTGACGTGCTTGGGACTGATTGACCGAAAATCATTAAAAAAATACCAAAATATATCGTTAATTAATATTGGAAAAAGCCGGAAACTGAAACCAGAATGGGTGTTGAAGAGGAGGTTATGAGAATCCAGAAAAAGCTTAGTAAAATGACATCGGATGACGGCAGTGTATGTTTCTGGAGTATCTAGTTTTTGTTCGTTGAGGGATACATGTGAAGATTACTCAAAATTGTTGATATTTTTAGAATGAATGGGCGATAATGTTTCAATAGGTTGTTTGAACTTTGTGCTTAAATAAAGCCGCGTTTATTGTATGTGAATGCTCTTAAAACTGATGCCAATCTATTTTTTAGGGCCAAGAACAAGCCCTTGATCTTCTAAAAGAGCTTCAAAACCTCAAAATTAACTTGGATGTATTGACCAAAACTCGTATTGGAATGACAGTAAATGCTTTAAGAAAATCAAGCAAGGACGATGAGGTAATTACATTGGCAAAGACGCTTATTAAAAACTGGAAAAAATTCTTAAACAACTCGGATAATAGCAAATCGTCCACCTCGTCAACGGAGAGTAAAGATAGTAGTAGTAAAAAGGAAGAAAAAAGAAAAGAAGACAAACCAAAAAGGGAAGAAAAGGAAAAGGAGAAAGAAAAGAAACTAAGCTCAACAACGTTCCCGCCAACTACAGTGACCACAGATACAGTGAGATTGAAATGTAGAGAAATGCTAGCGGCGGCCATAAAAACAGATTCGAAAGCTGATGATTTTGAGGGTTGCGCCTCACCTGACGAACTGGCAGAAGAACTGGAAGAAGCCATTTTCCAGGAATTTAAAAACACAGATATGAGATACAAAAACAGAGTCCGTTCAAGAATCGCCAACCTTAAAGATTTGAAAAATCCCACATTGAGAACCAACTTCAGAATTGGCGCCATAAGTGCTCAAAGGTAAGAAAACTCGTAAACCCATCTGGATCTTTATTTTAAATAAATTGATACTAGGCTAGCGACAATGACTGCAGAAGAAATGGCCAATGATGAAGTGAAACAATTAAGAGAAAAGTTTACAAAAGAAGCAATTAATGATGCCCAATTGGCCACAGCTCAAGGTAAAAGCTTAACATTATTGTGTAAGAATGAATTTTTAAGTAATATTTATTGCTTTAAGGTACGAAAACGGACATGCTGAAATGTGGCAAATGTAAGAAACGCAACTGCACGTATAATCAATTGCAAACCAGATCCTCAGATGAACCAATGACCACTTTCGTGCTTTGTAACGAGTGCGGCAACAGATGGAAGTTCTGTTAGATAAATTAGGATTTAAATATTTTAGATTACGATCATTTAAATAACAGTTAACAAAGCTTTACACGAGTATTAATCGAATTCATGGAAAAACCTCTTTGTTTTTAAATTTATCAATTATGTAACTTTTGAAAGTATCTTGAAATCCCACTTGGACAGAAACACACATAGAGAGATATTGGTAAATGGTAATTTTGATTTATTAAATTACATATAATAAATGGTGAGAATTATGTAAAAATAAAATTTCCATAACTAGAAGTTCATATTTTGAATAAATTTAATTCACTGTAATGGTGCCGATTGGTTGAGCCACCCAAAATTTATACCCATTTTCGGCAACAACAGTGGCGCTAAAAGTCAATTTAATTTACAAAAGTTATTTTTTTTAAGTTACTTACTAAGCATTGTATGTTCCAGGTTCTGCAGGTGCCTGCCAATCTAAAGAACTGTCTTTTTTAAATGATGGATTCTTGTGTGTAGCCGCGCTCTAAATGCCATCACTATTAGATTTTTTCGCAAAGAAAAATTGTATTCATACCTGTTTTTGCCCGTGACAATTAATCGCCTTAAAATTACTGTCGGTTGCTGGTATTCGAAAAGAACCCACTGCATTTTGATTAGAGTCCCTCACTTGTAGCAACAGTCCTGAAATAAAACCTTAGGTGTTAAGATAATTGAAACTCCAAAAATTAAACTGTTATTTACCTTTAAAGGGCTTGCCCTGAATTTGAATGTTAACTATTTCATTGGCCTTTACTGACTTCTTATTCAAGCTAATCTTATATGGAAATGGACTCTTTTGAGCAGCTACACCATGTGATGGAGTCATGGTAGAGCAAGTTGTTTCTGGAGCACCAACTTGATAACTCCATACCGTTGCAATTAGTGAAAATAACACTACAGATATGAATTTAGACATTTTCTTAGACGTGGTCCTGTAAAACAAAGGTAAACTTTATCGTTTGCAATCTTTTGTTTTGTAACAAAAGTAGTTTATTCATTAAACCACTTACCAGCTGCAAGCGAGAATCACCTCACCTTCTAAGGTTGATGGTCAAAAATATACACTTTTACTCTGAAAGACAAAGATCACAGTGCATAAACAGATTATTGGAAGGGGTATGAAATTAAACAAGTATTAATTATTACATAATAAATGCGAACGCAATATCTGTACGTCAATCAATGCTGCTTTTTGTTTTAGTGGAGCGCGTGTCCTAGAAACCTTTATATAAATAATAATTGAGTTTTGCTGTTAATTTTTTGAAACACCCTCGTATAATGAATAAATTATACTGATATATTGAATAGATTATATTGATATAATGCATTAATTAAATTGACCTTTAAAGATCTATTCCACTGCCTGCATAAACTAGTAGATCTTTTTTAACGTTAAAGAAATAGAGCGAATTAGTTCAATGTTAAAATGAAACTTTTATCAAACATTGTCAACCATATGAGACGAACGCTCATGATCACCTGAATCATTTCATCATTACTCTAAAGCTTGTTTCCTTTTTCCGATTAGTTAGTGCCTGTTTAAATAAATCAAAAACACAATAATCACTTAGAGCAAACTCAACTGAAAGGAGGAAATTGTAAATACTCATACATCAATTGTTTATTGAACGTCACCGCTCCACAGGCAATTTATTTGCGTATTCCCAATACAATGGGTTAAAGAAAACCATCACTATTTGCTTGGCCATGTATAGGTGAGAATCATCTACTAAAGTCGATAGCATTTCAATTGGAAACTTCTCAAATTAGCTTATGCATATTCAATGGTACAAAAACAGAATGGCTTGATAACTTCGAACAAATGTTTTATTATTGATGACGATACACGGATTCATCACTGTTTGAACAGTCAGAATACTTGATTGGGCATGCTGGAAAGAAGACAACAACGACATCATCGATCGAATTCGTTTCTAAATTTTTTAGTCACGCGAAATATTATTTTTAACGATATTCGATGAAAAAAAGGACCGTTGCAACTCAATACTTTTAGCTGACTGGACGCTGATTGAAGAAAAACATATTTCATTATCATAACATATTAACCCATTCGTTCGCAATCGCTTTAGCAAAACTGATGAAATTAATATCACAAATTGATGTCTTATCTCATCCAGATTTTGCCTCCTTAATTTACTTCGAAATATAAAAAATGAAGCATTGAAGAAAGGGTAGCTGACAAAAAGTCATTAATATTTAGTTCGTTCCTCCTTAGCTCCTATTATTGCAAACATTTATTTGCGAGCTGGTCGCTCTAACTTTCAATATTCCTCCAATATGATTTTACTCCCCTCTTTCGATTTAAACATCTTTTTCATGCTGCTTGTATTATAGAACGTTAATGCTACGTGTTTTTCAGAGAGTTCAATGTAGTTTTTCTCTAATCATTTCAGTGCTTGTTAACTGTTAAAACATCATTTCTTCCAAGTTGGTGTCTCCAAATAAAATTGTAAAGGACGATACTAAAGTATTTTTTTTATTATATTACTATACTTGATCGAATCCATACGTCCTTCACAAGCGAAAGTGATGACGTGAAGTGTTGACCAACCCCATTAGCCGCATTACTTTTAATTTCTTAAGCGCTACCTTCATTTTACAAAAAGGTGTAGAAAACTCACTTGAATTTTAAGCAAGCAAACTGCTTCTTGGTTCTTCGGCTCCCGTTATGCATGTTGAAAAAATAATTACATAACACTTTTAATACGAGTCCTTATCATAGAGCCCTCGTAACAGCAACTTTATATTAATTATCTATTTTTAAATGCAACAATTAAATTACTTATTCAGGGAACCTGTCCTTGTTTGATGTTATTTAATTTTCCACAAGACATTGAGTCTGACTAACGCAACTAAACACAGTAATAATCATTACAAACATCCTTTTTTGCGCCACATGACAGGGTTATTTAAACAAAGCAAAACTGAAAAATAAGATTTATTTCAATAATTATTGTTTATAAACAAATAGAAAAAATAATCATTAGAATTTACATCATTAGTCAACAGTAATTGGCAATCACAGCTGTAATTATGGGTCTTCTTTTACTACAATAACTAAATAATTATTAGTATAGTATAGAGGTTCACTATCACTATATTCCCAGTTTATTAAAGGCCTAAAATTCCGAAACGGATTTCGACATGGCCCATAAACAGTTTTTATTCTTTCCAACTTTTGTATTCTTTTTAAATCGTTATTTATTTCTTTTAAATTATAGGCAGTCAGCATTAGGGGAATATTATTTTGTGTTAATAAATTCATACTTTGTTCCCATAAATCATTTGAGGTAGTTTCATGTTCATGTACGCCACTATTAAATGCAACTACCAAGTCCGGTTTTGGTATGATATCAAAAATTTCGTGATACAAATATTTATAGTGTTTCATATTTATTTCATAATTAATTAGAAAATTTTCGTCGATGTTAAATCTATAATTGGCAGGTAGTTCAGGCCCTATAAATATCACGTTTAGGCACTTGAGATTCTGAATCCAAACAAACCATATTTCCAATATTAAATGCCAGTTCAGAAATACTTCTAATTCAGTTGAGCCAACAAGATGTATAGTTAAATCAGTTTTTGTTGCAATACGGTTTATTAATATTCTAGATTTTTCTAATGCAAACAGAATGGTAATTCCACTAAACAGTCTTTCTGCGTTGCATAAGAATTGAAAACGTTTTAACGGCACTTCAGGTTCAACCAATTCCCGTACAAATTCCCAACGGTCATCAATTGATAGTAATTTTGCGTCAATATTATTTTTAAGTGACAACATATCAAAATAGCATTCATTTCTGTCATAAAGCCGACAATCAAACTCCAAAGACAGTCTAAATTCTTCACAAAATTTCGCGTGAAGTTCGAGTTGTTGTTGTTGATGTTTTTCTGAACAGTAAAATGTACTTAAACAACGGTGACAAGCAAACAATTTATCTCTGCTAAAGCACACAACACAATATCTGGGAAATATAAGCATTTGAAATTCACTCTTACTTAAAGCACGATTAAGATTTAAATTCCAAAAGATAAGTCGTTTCTGGATATAACTACACAATTCTTTGGAGTTTGTTATATTCCATACTAAATCTTCCTTTTCTTGTCTCATCACTTTACATATGGTTTTGTGATTTCTCCAATCATCGGCTTGGTGTTTCTTGGAGCAATAGGATACAGTTTTGCAATGTGCACAAAGTTTCATAGTGTCTTGAGAGATACTTTTACATGTGTGACAAACGTTATGCCGAAAAAAATTGTTATTTTTCATCTCCATTTCTTCACCCTCTTCTGTACTGGAAAATTAATAATATATCGTGTTTACACTATTTTAATTGTCAACAATTTTAATATATTTGAAAAAAATGAACGAATATTTTTCTTCAGAACGATTTATTTTCGACCGTGATCACTTCAATAAAAAAAATTTAAAAATCTGTTCTTGTATCTTTTTTTTAAATTATGTTTGTCCGCCATTTTTGACGCCATGTTACCATGACACTGACATATCACGATTTCAAAGAAATGACATGAATTTAGCGATAAATAGTGATAAAGAGCAACGATATTTTTGCCTCGCTTTTTCGATTGCTAACTTCACTGCAGTAAAATGTCAATAAACGTCAAAGAGTACTGATAAAATTTGGTAATCTGTTTTGAATTTAAGTCCTTTTCCATATTTTCACGAAAATCTACATTAAATTTGTAATGAATTATTGAAATTAAAGTGTTGAATTGGACAGGTAGAAAAATTTGAAGTGTTTTAATATGCAAAACGTAATAAACAGTGTAAAAGGCACTGCCCTGGCAGTCGGTGAATATTTGACTCCGGTTTTAAAGGTATTTTAAGTCGTATTTCACTTATTCAGTTTTCGTTTATTACAGAAAACCGTTATTTTATAGGAGTCTAAATTTAGGGAAACAGGTGTTTTAACTCCAGAAGAATTTGTGGCCGCAGGAGATCATCTGGTTCATCATTGTCCGACATGGCAATGGGCTTCAGGAGACGAGTCCAAAGAAAAACCCTATTTACCGAAAAATAAACAATTCTTAATAACGAAAAATGTGCCATGTCCCAGGAGGTACGCTTCTTTAAAAGATAACCAACTACATTAAATACAAGTTGTTATCAGTTATTTATGTTGATAAGAGCCTTTGTTATTGTAGATGTGAACAAATGGAATATTCTGAAGAATTGGAGCGAATTATTGAATCTGATGATGCCGACAATGGATGGGTAGACACCCACCATTATGACAAGGAAGTTTCAGCAGTAGAAGACAAAATATCTGAGATGACATTAGAAAAGGTAGGTAGAAATAAAATTTATAAATTCCTTTATTTAAAATGAAATTTTAGACTGAAAGTATGGAAGAAGCAGCCCTGAAGAATGACACTAAACCAGATAATAGTGATGAAGAAGATGAAAATGAGGAAGCAGCTGATATGGAAGAATTTGAAGAAAGTGGCATGCTGGATGATGATCAAGTGATTAGCATGTTACTTTTCTACTGATAATTTCGCTAGATTAAGTATGTTTTAGGTTACCAAAGTTATTAAGGCAGTTGAATCTGTTGCATCAAAAAGCTCTGAAGATGAAGGAGAAATTGTGAAAACTCGAACGTACGACTTGCATATCACTTATGACAAATACTATCAAACACCACGTTTATGGCTAACTGGATATAATGAGGTAATTATTTTTCTTAATTGGTTTACGTGATATTAACAGTGTTTTTAACTCTTATCTAGAAACATGAACCTTTAACGACTCAAGAATTCTTTCAAGATGTGAACAAGGATTATGCCATGAAGACAGTTACAATGGAATCTCATCCTCATTTAAGTGTGCCAAAAATGGCTTCTGTTCATCCCTGTCGGTAAGTAAACAAAATATATCATCATAAACAACTACTTAGCGAAGAAATTACTATTATATAAGTGAGAAATCGGTCTATTGCATACTTTGGACTTTCAGTACATTTTGTTCCATTTTATTCATAAAATTGAACCATTATTACTATGAATAACAAATATAATTTCAATTTCTTAAGTTTAATTTTAAGTAAACGCTATGTAGAAAATAGTTCTTTTTATGGACGATTGAGAACCTTCTAAAAGGGATTTATAACAGAAAGGTGATAACCCTTTTATTGTATTAACGATATTGAGAAACTGTGTGCCCTCAGGCCCTTCAAGTATGAGGAATGTCAGTGGAAAATAAGACAAAGAGTTCAGGAACCTACAGTTTGTCCAAAAATAACTTCAGTTGACTGACTGTCAATCACACGTGCTGTTTGCTCCCAATTATCTAATCTTGTCTAAAATGAGACTCGGATACGCCGTTATGATGGATAGGCATAGGTAAGCACTTGAAGAAAAAAATGTACTCGAGATCCAATCAACTCAGTTTTGCATTACATAATGGATTGATAATGGTTCTTTGATGATCTAGATAGAGTATGTTTCCATGGAATCAAGAAAGAAAGGGTGATAAATGCGTTGAATAAGTCATACGGTACTTAATATTAAGCACAAATTCGTTTTTACATATGAGTGTACAAGGCCGCATATCGCAAAAATCGTTATATGATATAAACTAGCAAACAAATCAGCCTCTTATTTTGGATCCCATAGCTTATAGTTGTTATAGAAAACGAGTGGATTCACGTTCTGCAAGGGATAATATTAAAATTAGCGAAACCTGGTTCTGGTTGAATACATACTGCCAGATACAATTTTGAACGATACAGTTATGTTCTACGTTCTTTCCTGCGCAACCTATATGACAATGCAATTGAAAAATCTATGTTGTGTGAATTGCAGTGCTTCATGTTCTAGCGTCTAGAGTCAAAATTATGCAGCGGACTGATTTCTGTACATTGACAGCCACAGATACACGAGCTACATTTTGCAATCTCACCAGTCACTATTCTTCGATCGTATATTAACTCATCATACCAAGATGAGTTCATATTAAGAACTAGATGCTTTATGTTTTAAATGCTAATTTTCTGATGTGATTGTAGTGGCTTGTATACGACAAGCGAGTGTATTAAAAGTTTTTTACATGATCAGGTCAGTTATCAATTCTTATAAACTGTTCAGTTAATACAAATGCAACTAACTAGATAACTGATCATGTAGGTAAAAGGCCTTTTTCTTGAAATTGCTAATTATTTTTAATAATTATAGACACGCAGAAGTAATGAAGAACATAATTGAAACTGTAACTGAAGGTGGCGGAGAACTAGGAGTACATATGTATTTAATAATATTTTTAAAATTTATGCAATCAGTTATACCTACAATAGAATATGATTATACTCAAAATTTCACCATGTAGAATATAATTCTATTCCATAGACCAGAACGGAGTTTCAGGCCTAAAAAAGGGATAATTTGCGAATATAACTCTATATAACGTTAATTGCATGCGTTTAATTTTGTTGTAGCTGTGATTTATTGCTTTGTACATGTGCATTATAACTTAAGATTAAACCAATTTTGTTATTTTTATCATCGGTCGTGCTTTTATGTCATTAAACGCATTTACTTTTACAGTTGCTTTTATTTTAAATAAACCTTTTCAACTCATAGTTAAAAAGGAATTTTCATCAAAGCCAGTGATAAAGCAAACTTTCCCATCTTCCGAAAGGAATGTTTGCCGGTCCTCGCCGTCGCTTGAATTCGAAATTGTTGTGTTCTCTTCCAAGAAATGAATTCCTCCGTTAAGGAAATTTACATGTTCACTTGCATTAAGCTGTAAAATTTCGATTAAATTTAAAAATGTCAAACTTATGAGACGAATCACCTCAATTACTCGGGGGTTATTCTGTGTTACTTGATTGGTTCCATCTGGAAGGATGTCGAAACTGATTAAAGTGCCATCCGGCAATAAACCTTGTAATTTTTCAGTTCCGGATGATACAATTGGTATTGGTTGGCCATCAGGAGTTGTGATACTAATAGCATTGCCTTCAGGGTCAAGAAGATGATGAAATTGAAGTTCGTTAGAATTAATCTAAACAAAAAAATTAATAAAATAATACGATTTAAGTACAAAAAAAAGTCAATTACCACTGCAGGAGAGTCATTTTTTCTTATAACATTGCTAGTATCTTCTCCATTAACGCTTAAATTTTCGTCAACTTTGTCACGTTTTGTATTGTTTTTCAAATGAATTTTCTTATGTTTAATGTAATTCGTACCATCCGAAAACTCCCTATAAAAATTTGTTAATGTAATTCTAATATACTTTGGGATCTAAAAAGTTTTAATATTTCAGCATTGGCAACAATACAAAACATTACTCCCACTATCAATGCAGCAGAAGAGTTTTGCAGTAGTTTTTGCCCAAAAATAAAAAATAAAATCCTTTACAACATGACTATCTCGTGTTAATTTTCTACAATTTTACACGATGACCTAAACAAGAAGATTTAACAACCAACTATTTAGAAATAAGTTTGATTGGAATTTAGTGTTAAACAAGGCGCAAATACATATTTTTGATCAGTAGGTTTTGTCGTATACATATAAAAGTGTATTTGAAAAAATTAAAACAAAGTCTATTTTCCAAAATCTTATAACTTTTGTAGACCCTTACAAGTTAGATTGTTTAAAAAATTTGTAACTGTAAATTTCATTCAGTACAATTGAAAATTAGCAACATAAGAATTTTAGAGTTGAAAAACTCTAACGCAGATCTCACTTACTTTTCACAGACGTCGCATTTATACTTTTTAATTCCCAAATGAATACGTTCATGTCTAGTGCAAGCCCATTGCTCTGGAAAGGATTTCATACAAAATGAACACTGGAACGGTTTATCACCTAAATGTCTTCGTATGTGACAGTTGAAAGTATCTTTATGCAGAAATTTTTCTCACAATATTGACAAGTGTAAGGTTTTTCACCTAAAAATGTGCAACATACATACAAATTCTATTAAATATTTCCTATAACTATTTACCAGTATGCCTTTTCATATGTACTTTACATTGTGACGATGTAGTGAAGCTTACTCCACATAAATTACATGTAAACGGTTTCTCCCCTGTATGAATACGAATGTGTTCAGTCAAATTTCCTTTTTGAGTAAATGCTTTTTCGCAGAAGTTACATTTATAGGGTTTATTTCCCTCATGCCATCTAAAAACAAAACTTATTTACTCAATTGACCAATAAATTGAGAAAAGTCGTACTTCAAATGCATCCACAAAGATGTTTTGTGTAAAAACCGATTGCCACACATAGGACACACATATTTCCTGATTCCTTTATGGATATTTTCGTGACTTAGTAAGTGTGTTTTAGTTTTAAATTGTCGATTACACTGTTTACATTTGAACGGTCTCTCATCACTATGTACCAATTGGTGTCTCAATAGTAGTTGGCGATGTTTAAAGGACTTATCGCATTTGTTGCAAACAAACCTAAAAAGCAACAATTGAGAATAGTGTCCGAAAGTGACAGGAATTATGCCTTCGATTGCCATGTTCAGTGTCTTTATGATATAACAAACCGCTGGGATGTTGAAACGTTTTATTGCATACATCGCAACTAAATTCGGAAGACTGCGTGGCAGAAGTATCTTTATGACCAAGCATGTGACTTTTCAAACTGCAAGCATAGGCAAACTCCCTAGAAAATTGTTGTTTCAGTAATGTTATTGACAAAGATACTTGATTCTGGTACTTATTGCAAATATAACATTTAAAAGGCTTTTCTTTATCATGCACAGCCTTTTTATGTACTTCATAGTTTTGCTTGCAGCTGAACGAGTTTGAACATTTATCACATTTAAAAAGTTTGTCTTTTTTTTCTTCAATTTTAACCGATTTTTGACTTTCCTTGTTGTCAATCGGTAACATTAGAACGCCATTCTAAATAAGAAAAAGTACTTAGTAATTATAAAATTGAGAAAGCAATATATTTTTACAAGATTGCTAATTTCTTCAAACATAGATATTCCTACATGTCCAGTTTCTTTTTGGTGTGTCATAATAGCTTCTCGATTTTCATCACGAACGTGGCAATTTTGCTCTCGACAACTGTACTTGATTTTGTGGCTTCTTTTATGAATTTCGCAACGACCCAGATGTTGAAATGTTTTTTTGCAAATGTCACATGAATATTTTCCTTTAGCTGCTAAAAATAATCAAAACTAAGACGAGAATATCGCATGAACCTCACAATTAATTTACATTTTTTTCTAGATGATTTTCGTGTTTTCGTAAAAATTAACTGTTCAACAGTTGCTTCTCCTTCTTCTTTTACTACTTTTCCTATTAAACGATTTGAAGATTCATCACAGGTTTGTTCTACAACTGTTTTAGGCTTTTCTTCCACATCTCCTTCGTCTAAGTTGTCAGTTTCCTCATCTATTACACCCTCTTTTTTCAATATTTTCACTAATTCTTTCCCCTGAAAATAACTACGTAAGTTTATCCCCAACCACATCCACATAATTCGAATTTTTACCTGTACTAGTCCTTCATACCTTGCTGGTGGTCGTATTTTCCTTTTTGTCTTTAGAGTCGTTTGTTCAGTTGAATTGTTCTCATCCAAAGATAAAGGATCAGACACGACTGGTTCCGAATCTATATCATAAAATTTCAATTGAAAGCTCATTTCAATTGATACTTCGACAAACCTTTTGTTTCTTCAGGAATTTGATCCACAAGCACTCTTTCAAGTTTTGGTGGACGACCCCGTTTTCTCTTAGGTTTTTCTAAACCCTGTGCTTTGAGTGTCAACTGGTGATCTTGGGAAAACAAGGGCCCATCACTATAAACTAAATTTTTAGGTTATTCAGGTCCCTTTATTTAATTATGTTTACTTTGAATAATATATTTTTCACCGTTTTCATCCGTTTGAATAGAATAGGTCTCGACACTGGCATTTGGATTGTGACTGTGTAACGCTTGTTCCAATTTGTTCTTTTCTTTTTCTTCCCTATTAAGCCGTAATTGCTCAACTTTTCTGAGAGCTCGCAACTTGGCCTGGCCATCAATAATAAGGTCCATGAACAATTTTGTGGCTTCCAATTGGATATGACATCCGGGACATATGGTTTTAGGATATTCATCTTCTTTGGATATCTTTAGAAAAGAAAATAGGGTTAAAACTTTTAAATTTACCGCTTAAACAAGTCTTAAAGCACTTTGTCGCAGTTTTTAACATGCAAAAGATATACTGAGGAAATCAAATAAAATATTCTATTTGTAAAAAACCCTACCTTTAATGGCAAATATGTATTTACCAACGTACATAATTCGCCACAATTTTCTTCTGCATTAAATAATTGAATACCGTTTGAATTTTCTTCTGCACAAAGTCTGCAAAATTTCGAATTCGACAACGATAAGTGGAACTCCATCATGAATACATTCACTGACTAGTTTTGGAAATGGCAGATATCCGATTAGAACGCATGTGCCACGATTTAGTTCTTTCGTACATTAAAAGAGGTCTCTAATTGTTGTTCGTATTGATAAAAGCCACAGGTGGTGCTGTTGTCAATATAATTTAAAAGTGTGGTTAGATTCGGGTTAGGATTGGGTGTCATTATCGAAATTACTTTTATATCTTTCTTCTTATTTGCTTAAATTATTTTATTTTTTCATTAGATAGTGCTTAAAGAAGTTTTTGTAATATTTCGAAGGTTTTTTTCAGTAATTTTTGTACAAGCAAGTCGGCATAATGACATTAAGCAATGCTGTCAATTTTTAAAAATCCGGAAGGTTGTGAAACGAAGAAATCAACGACTTAAGTCATCATTAAACCCACATAGTATTGACAAAGATGCACTGTTTTGCGATACGTCCGTGATGATTTTCCACTGACGAAATAGTTTTTTCCCATATGACATCAAAACATCAAACATCTGAGAGAAGGGTCATTGATTTTGGACGAAAAATTGTTATTTTTTCTATAGGAAAAGGCAATTTTTCTTTAATTCCTTCGCTTATTTTAGTGGTTTAATTGTTCTTTTAGTGTTCAAGTACAGAGTCTGCCCCGTCATGAGCTTTCTCTTGTAAGTATGAGTCACGGTAAATGGCTATGAAAAAAGTGGAAATTGCACACACTATTTTTAGTACGGCAATCATTTCTAAAATAAAATTGTACAGAATTGATTTTTCATTAATTTTATTCGTTTCTTAAAGAAGTAAATAAATTTGTAGCTTTTCTGTAAAAAGTGCAAAAATAACGATGAGTGATGAAGATGATGATGACATGTCCAGGTCATTATTATGCCATTGACGATTTCAATTTTTAATGAATCCCAAAATTAACAAATGTCTTTTCCTTTTAGCGGTAGCCGTTCGTCCAAAACTTTTAAACCAAAGAAGAATATTCCCGAAGGCACCCACCAGTATGAACTAATGAAACACGCGGCTGCCACATTAGGTTCTGGAAATTTACGTTTAGCTGTTATGTTGCCAGAGGGCGAGGACTTGAACGAATGGGTAGCAGTTAACAGTAAGTTTTTCCATTCTCTCCTTTATTGTCACACTAAATATATACACATTTCAGCTGTAGATTTCTTCAATCAAATCAACATGTTGTATGGAACAATAACAGAATTTTGTACTGAAGATAGCTGTTCCATCATGTCTGCAGGTCCAAAATATGAATACCATTGGGCTGATGGACATACAGTTAAAAAACCAATCAAATGTTCTGCCCCAAAATATATTGACTATTTAATGACATGGGTTCAAGATCAGTTGGATGATGAAACGTTGTTTCCTTCAAAAATTGGTGAGCTGATTATTAATAGTCATTTATGATAAGAAGTGATATCCTTATAATGTTTTCTACATTAACAAGAAAACATGTAATCTTTTTCTATTTAAAATTATGTCCCTACTGGCCAGCCACAATTTTGTTTTTTCGATTATGTTCTTTTCTCTATTTTTGATAGGCAGAATGTATTACAAAAATCGAATTGCTGTAACAATATGAAGATGTTCTTGATAACGATTGCCTAATAATGAGATGCGACAACATTTCCCATGACTGTTTTTTAATTCAAGAATACTGAATGGGCTCAGGCATCATTCATTATAACTTCCTTAATTCAGGTTGCAGTATAAAATATAAAACAGTTCATGTATTACATATCGACGGAAGGATATGAATATTTTTCGAAACGGATGAAAAGGGCCCTACTCACTGAAGTTGTCAAGAATACTGACTTTCCCCACAAATTATTTAGATGCTTCGTTTTTAGTAATTCAGTTATAATGATTTAAGGTTTCCAACCTGCCCCCGAACAACGAAAATGTTTAATTTGTATACACCGCAACGCCTGATCTCACGTTTCACCCATCAATTTTGAGCAATTGGCTATTAAACCCTGCACAATTCACCACACTGGCCATACTTCTACCTCTAGCAGTTTAGCATTTTTTTAAGTCTTAAAAAATAAAATTTCAAATTCTTTCTGATACCTCAAATTCTGTTCATAGGTAAAAGTGTATCGATTAGAAATGCCATTTAGGCCGAAAAACAAATTTTTTCGTACAAAGTTAATTTTGTCCCTACCATATTCTACATGCATAAACGGACATGCTAGCTCAATAGATTTGTCCCTAAAGTTAAGTATTTTTCTTAATTGAAATCTAATTTTTTTAAAATGCATGTTAAAATTAAAAAATTTTAGTTTAAATATTAGCCTCGGTCTGGCTGTTCCTGTGGAAAAAATACTATTATTGTTTCATGTGGTTTTATTCTTTTTTAGGTGTACCATTTCCAAAAAATTTCCAGTCGATTGCCAAAACAATCTTAAAACGTCTATTTAGAGTCTATGCACATATTTATCATCAACACTTCAGCGAAGTGGTGCAACTAGGAGAGGAAGCCCACCTTAATACGTCCTTTAAACATTTTATATTTTTCGTCCAAGAATTCAGTTTAATTGAGAGACGAGAATTGGCACCGTTGCAAGAACTTATCGATAAACTCACTGCTAAAGAGCAGCGATAAAGGAATGACGAACTGATGAGAACTTGAATATAACTTATTACATCTCCTCCTAGATTAATTTGCGCACTGACTACACAAGTTTGTTTTCCAAAAATGTCTCCTTAGCAGCAAATTTAACAATGACTATGTATCATTGAAGAATGGATAGTAAAGCCAGCCTGCAAGCTTAATATTTCTAGGACACATTTGTCATACAGGGTGTTACTTTTATTTGGTCTCATAGATAAGTGTTTTAAATTATGTAGTATTGCTAACCCCCCTAAGCATCTGTTTCCATTACTAATCACGTGACAAATAATTGTCAAATAATAATCATGATGAAATTTTAGATTTTAACGATAACAATAATGAAATCCAATGTATTTTTCATATTAAAAATATCAAATATTTTTTGATATGTCATTGTAATGATCAAATTGTGTTCTATCATTTTGGCGTGTTTGAAGTTGAATAACTTTTGTTAAAATTCTTCAACAGTCGCCTTTAACATGACAAATGTCTACGAGCTACAAATAGTGATGATATAATTTTTGTACTTTTTTTATAACGAATATTCGTTAGGAATTAATTTTTTTCCCCAAGGGCTATGATCTTTTTGCACTGTTGTTTGTACATATTTTATTAAATCCTTATTAGAGCTGTTTTTGTTTTATTTTTATATTCCTTCAAAATATTTATGTACATGTTTGTTGTTGTAATATACGCTAATTGTTTGAACAAAAAGGAGAAAATAGGTTTGAGTCTATTCTCAAATTCTCTATTCTATTCAAAATTATATCTAATATCTCTAGGTTTCCAGTACAGTTTCCACTGTTTGGACTATTGTTTTTTTTTGTTTATTCCAGGAGTGAATAGTGGCGGGTCGAAGTGTTATACAGAGTTATGAATTAACAAAAAAATTACAGTAATTAGTATTTAGGATTAGACTGAAATTCTACCAAATACTAGAAAAACTCTATGTGAAAAAATAAGTATTTTACCATGGAGCAACCTTTAGTTTTCACCCACAAAGGACACTCCTTAAAACTGTCATTTGAAATAATCAGGAGAAGTTCCAGAAAATTTACATATCTTAAGCCCTCCATACACTTTCAGGTTAACTGCCCTAAATAACACTAAATTTAATCTCATAATTAAAAAAGTGTATGGACTACTTTAGTCTTAGAATAATAGTAATTTTAAATAAATGATATTGCAATGAAGAGCAAATATAAGAAACATTCTATTATAGGAAACAGATCTACATATACATTGTTGCCAGCTTAATGGTAATGTATTTATGCCAGAAGGAAAGAAGCCTGGAAGAAAGCAGAAGAAAAAATAGTCTTCTAAGAAGAAAAGCTAAATATTCTGAGTAAGGCGGACAACTTGAACTTTTTCAAGTTTGGTGTTTGAAGTTCAAAGAATATTGTTTGTGCAATGTATGGTCGAATGTTATATTACAACAGGATTCATCTAATAAGATTGATCAATACAGCTTGTTTAATTTCTAACAAGGTAAAACAAGTTCAAATGAAGTTAAAAGAGTAAAAACTAACAATCTATTTCTATAGTATTGGAATTGTCTTGAAAGTGGAAATAGGAATACCTAATAGAATGCAAAATGGAATGTTTTTCAAATAATTCAAGTGGAATGCTACATATTGGAATCGTCTAAACTTACCTTAACGAGGTAAGTTTAATCCAGGAACGTTTTTCTAACGCGCGTTGAACGTGAGTTTCATATTACATTAACTTAAATGGAATAATGCATGTTGTTTTAAACGTTATGCGAATGCGCTTACACAGTGTTGGAACTATTTGCGCAATCAGCTATAAAAATCGCATTTACGAATACAACTCAAGATCGCAAATGTCTAAGTTGAGGCAAAGCAATCTTTTTCATACTACATATGGTAAATTTTTTTTACCATAATAATACCATTTTCTTAATAAATCCCATTTGAAATTTCATACTCACAACACATTCACCTTTTCATCCAAAATTTAAATGGCCTTAGTGTTTTTACGTGATTTTTAATAAATTACGATTTATTATAATATCACTCGCTATTACTGTTTCTATAAATATGTTTTAACACTAATAATAGTAAAATAAACCAATAAATGATCTCAATGACAAATCCTTGAATAATTATTTCAATAACGTTGGTAAAATTATGATTTTTTCCCATAGTTTTATCCATAAAAATTTGTTTTTTTGCGTATTTCTAATACCACCAAGTTTTACCATTGAACTTCACCCGAAAAGATTTCAATGCCTTAAGGGGTCAAAAATTCTAATGACCCCATTACTAGGAATTTGTCAAACTATTAAATCTCTTTTTATTAAAAATATTCCTGGAAACAATTTAAAACCACTTGCCCTAATTAAGAAAAGTTTCCGGCAATGCAGTTAAAGGAAATTTTTCAAATTATTAGGATTAGAAAGGCGTTGTCACTCTTAATGTTTGTGTGTGTATGTGTGTGTGTGTGTGGGTAAGTGTTCCAATTAAATTCAATACGCCTGTGGATGTGGATCAAGTTCAACTAGTGAGTGAGCGAATTTTTCAGGTCCACACTCTTTTCACGTAATCATTTTTCGCTCAGTATTCAACCAAAACGTTAAACGTCAACTCATTTTTGTGATAAATCAAATTTTTCTTTTTACATAAGAGAGGTACGTATTTAAATTATTAAGTAACGAAATATTATTATATAACGAAAATGTTTAATTTTCCATAAGAAAACACCCTGTATTAATAACCCTGTATATTTTAAAACACATTCTGTATCTTCTATTCATCTTCCTACATCCCAAAAACACTTGAAGGTCATAAAAGACTATTGTTGAAACGCGATGGCATCACTCATTGTGGGAATCCTTTATGGTGTTTTTGAATGAACTTTGGACGTTTCTGTGCGTGTGCAGTGTGTTTAAAAAAAACCATCCAATTTCACTTCATTTTCTAACAATTCCTATACGAACTTTTTTCAAAAATATTATGTAAATGCAACAGGAAAATGAGTATAACTAGTAAATTATGGTGTTTAAGTGCTTTCGTGATAATTTTCTGTGCAATTATAAAGTATTCGAATTGGAAAGATTTCAGCTGTTTATCCTTCAGTTTAACCAGTCAATGGCCGTTTTCGAAAAATGGTAATACGTATCGAGGTTAGAATTGGCCCATGAGGCTGATTTATCTCTATATATTTTAAACGGGTAAAGCAAAAAATAATTAAACTAAGTTAAAATATTCATTTTAATCAACATACATATATAGAGTACGCTCTGTATATTTCTGAGAGAAAACATTTTCTTCATTTATCTTAAATTAGATTAGAATTACGTTCACACAGATTCAAAAGCTTTACATAACTATGTTTGAGTGTTTATGTTTATCGCTAAACATTTTTAAAAAGTTTATGCAAAAATTCATACTTTTGAACTATACAATGTGTATCAAAATTTTGAGTCATATGTTTACCATTGTTATACAATAGAATTAAACAATTCTGAGGCTAATGATGAATCACTGCTTTATGTCTGATATGGATCAATTAGGAGTAGTGGTTGTAGTTGAGGAAAATCACTGTTAAAAATTCGTAAATCAATATGCCACAATACAAGAATAGTCAACGTTAATTCGTCTGTAATATAGGATTGCTTCCTGCAATCTACTGCTGTAAAGAACAGATCTGGAAGTTGTAGAAGACGTATTACTAATAAACTCCATATAAAAATCAATCCATATAACTTCCAGAACTTCACAGAGAGAGGTGAGACATCCACTGGAATTTGTGTATTTGAATTAAAAAGATCAATTTTTTAATTGAATTTGAAATGTCGACGAACATTCATGGTGCTGAGATTTCAACACGATCATCGAATTTATCGTACTACAATGAGCTGAAGTGCACATTCAATTACCATATGAATTTATAAATTCTTTCATATTTTTTGATGAAACTACCTACAAAAGTTTTTCAATTTAATGGAAAACAAGATACAATCGTCAGTTGTTATTCACATATTAATTTAAATTGAAAATTAGCACTTTCCTTACCACCTAGACCCTAGAGTTACTCGAGAGAGAGAGAGCTTCTCTAATATTTACTTATGGTTAAACAACTACACCAAATTGGAGATGATGCCTAACTTCAAAAATCTCTTTAACCCATTAGTTCTTAACGTTACGTATATGTAACTTTTACCTATAGGCTAGACATTAATGGAATAAGTTATGTTGTTTTGAAACTTATTTTTTTTGTTTTACGACGCAAACTCTGTCATCCCTTTGATCTCCACGGAATTAACAATTTGATTGCATAACAAGTCCGAGCTTAAAGGCTTTATGAGCTGCATGCCCTGAAAATAGGCTAATGGACGCAGTAGTTTTGCTATTTTGTTTGGTGCACCATAGTACTTCAAAATTGCTATGATTTCCTTTTGAAAAACTGTAGCAAAAATAACAGAGATACTCACTAGGTAGTTCTTTGCGTGACCTATATTTAATTAGAAACAAATCTATCTAGGAGTATTCATATTAACCATTGCTTGTTTGCAAGAAGAATCGTTTATTGAAAATTTGGGGAAGATCATTCATAAATATTTACAGTATGAATAGGCGTCAATTAAAAGTAAGCCGTGTTAAATTATTTCCATTCAAATAAAATAAATGTAGGTAACACTTAATATAAACCACAACCCTGTACATTTTTTTCGTTGAAAGAGATTAAAACATTTCACTCTAGTAAAACCAATGACTTGCATGTTTTTCGAATAATTTAAATTTTATCTTTTTGAGTATTAAAATCACATTAAACAAGCAATAAATTTTTTTTTTCGATTGGTTACTTCATAAAATTTCTAAAGCTCGTATTTTGGGATGGCTTCTCGCGATTACAAAAAGTTTATTTTTAAATAATTCCATGGTTTTAGTATTATTACTATCGTATATTTGTGAACAGAATGAACCCATGTGATAAAAATCCCTGGCATAATATCAACATTGATTTTTTTTCAAAATCATGTTCTTCCAATGAGATAACGAATTACAACAATCGACAATAAATTAATGTTACATACGCAGGGTTTCTTCTAAGGGTCTCCTTATCAATATTAGACTCAGCCATTTGAGATTAAAAAACATAATATAAAAGCACAAAAAATAATGAAAAATAAATATTTAAAAATTAAAATATACAGGGCAATTAAATGTAGTTTACGGAAGAAGAAAAAATATATATCACCCTGTATATTAAATACAATCGAAAATTTCTCTTTGTAATTGAAACGACTTTAGTATCAGTTTACTATATAAAGATTGTGGGTTTAAATCGGAGATATTTCAGTTAAGAATCAGTCTTGACAAGACAGGGTTTGAGGTCAGTGGGTCGTGGATACACAAGAAGAACCGTTTCGTTTTTCCTAAAGTATTTCATACCCTTGTGATTTTTCCAGACTAGTTTTTTTTAATTAAAAAAATAATTTATTTTCAGAAACTACAATGCCAAGCTTAGAACAAGAAGTTCCTTTTAAAAAGGCCACTTTCGGTATGGGATGTTTCTGGGCCAATGATGCCCTCTTTGGGGCGCAACCAGGCGTATTGAGGACCAGAGTTGGATATTCCGGCGGCACCACCGGTAATCCCGTCTATAAAAACATGTAAGTGATTTTTCGCATCGAAAAAAATTCGTTTTTTTTCCTCTATGCATTTCATAGTGAAGAAATGTCCCCTGCGGCTTGTACCTCGTCATCATTGGAACCAGTTCAGGGTGTTAGCAACAATGCTAATTCAAGGTATTTTTTTCTCAATTTGAAAAATCGATAAATTACGTTAACGATAAGAAAATTAATTACATTTTTATTGTCACTATTAATATCTTAATTTTTAATGCCTTTAATTAGCTTTAATATGAACCTTGATACCGCAATTTGTTCCTTTGATGGCTTCCAAATTGCAGCTATTACTTATAAAATACAAAGTTCTGTCAATTGAACCACTGTAACCTACAGGGTATGTTCAAATTTAGTCCGAAGTTTTCATATTACATATAACGCATCTACCAGTCTATCTAGAAAGTTTATGCATTGGCACTATCTCTTACATCTTCAATACAATAATAAATTCCGATTTAAATTTGAACGTACCTCGCACATTTGGACTATGGCCAGTTTGTTAAGGACGTTCCGTGTTAATTTTAGTCTACTAAGATAAGCAACGTTATTGGTAATCAATTGAATTTTAGGGGAGACCATACCGAAGTGATTGAAATTGATTATGATCCCAAAGTAATTTCTTACTATGATCTTTTGAAACTTTTTTGGAATAATCACGAGTACGGCCTAACCACTGTGATCAAAAGACAAGTAAATAACTATAAAAACACTTTTGATTATTCCATTAAAAAAATTAATTTCAGTATATGTCTTTGATCCTCTACCATGAAGAAGAGCAAAAGAGAATTGCCGAGCTAGAAATTGAAGTCGAAGCTGGAAAGAGAAATGAAAAGTTGAGAACAGAAATTGCACCGGCCGGTCCGTTTTATCCAGCTGAAGAGTGAGTTTCCCAAGACATAATAATCACAAAGGAAATTTAATTATTTCATTTTCAGTTACCACCAAAAATATCGATTGCAGAGACATAGCTGGATAATGGAAGAGCTGGACATCAGTCTGGAGCAGCTACAAACTTCAACTGTAGCTGCGCGTCTCAATGGGTACCTAGCTGGCGTTGGAACACGTCAGCATCTTGAACAAGATATGAAATTGCTTGGCATTCCCGAAAAGATTGCCAGCTTTGTCAAGATACAATACAAAGAGAACGAGGGAGGCAATTTGTACTGTTAAACAATTAGAAAATTTGATTCGATTAATATTTTGGTGCCCTCGCTCAACAAATGCCCAGTAGCAAAGCTATTAGCCCGTGCTGGGTACAACTATTTTGTAAAATAGTTACTTGTTTAAAAACATTTAATTGCAAAAATCGTATAATTTTGCAAAAAAATTAAATGTTTTTTATCAACAACGCAAAAAAATTGTTAATAATGTTAAAATTAATTTTTTATGAACAATATTTCTGTTGTTCTGTTGTGTTAAAATAAATAGAAAGAGGGAGAAATAAATAAAGAATTATTTTGAAAATTTATACAATCTTTTATTTGAAAATCCTTTGAATATACAACCAAAAATACATAAAATATCAAATTGAAACTAATGGAATATAATTGTTTATAACAAAATAAAAGAAATAAAAATACGTGGTAATACATGGCAATAAAATCCTTAATGTTTTAAATAAAATAATAAATTTGTTATTAAGTGAAAATTATTTTGTTTTTATTTTAAAATAATTGGCTGTACCGCCACTGGAATGACATTAGTAATTTGACATTAGACTGAAATGAATAAGAAGAAGAGTATGTAACTAACTATCTATTATTTGTATGTCTTCATTTTTTTGAATCATTAGTATTATTTTACTTTTAATTTANAAATTCTAGAGTGGTGTAACCCCTTAAAGACATTTTCTCTTAAAATATATTTAATTTAGCTCAAGTTATGTCGATGTGGAGTAACTACACCAAATGTATTGTTGGAACAACAAACTCCTCCTAATAAACGGTAACATGAATATTCCTAATTGTCTTTTCTACATTTAATACTTTCATTTATTTATTCAGTACCCATTTAAAATGGAGCACACTTGAAAAGAAGACATTATTTAAAGCAATAAGACAATATGGAGACATAAGATTTGGTAACAATAATATACGAATTAACTGGGCCAACGTGCTTAACAACTACAGGTAAAGCATTTTTAAATGTCAATTAACAATCGTACAAATGAATATTGTAGGTCCAATGGATGTTTTGGTAACGAGAAAGAACTGAAAGTTGTTTGGCAAAATATGAGAACAAACGCATTGAAAATTTATAAAAATGAAATTTATGGTTCGAAATTGGATCGGAAAATAGCCAGATTCCTCTTTGGAAAATCCCCACAGAGAATTAAAACCAAGTAAGCGTTTTATTGAAAACCTAAAAATAACAGGATAAAACAGTATCTTCTTTAGAAATAAAGATTCAAATAAAGACGCCTCATCGACTGACGAAGAACCATTACAAGAAACATCAATGTGCAAAATTCAAGAGGATAAACAAGAATGTAATGGAACAAGTGCAATAGAACATTCAACGTTGGTCACTCAAGAAGCTAAAGAAAAAACAGATGCATCCATGTGTGATTCAAATAGTGACTCAGATGACAGTCAAGAGTATTATTCTATAACTGACATTGAAGATATTTTTGAAATAAAAATCCGCCCTGAACCATCCCAGGTGAGTTTACAAGTAAAAAAATAAAACTTTCAGTCCTGATTATTTATGTTGATGTCTAGGTAATCTCGTTAGTTTCTTCAGATGACGACCAATAGTGTTCTAAATGTGGTTACTTGACTAATTCTAGAAAGTGGAAATAGACAGAAGGAGTATATTTAAATTTAATGAGAAAAACAAATCTTAAGAAAAAACGTTTTAATAAATCATATTTAAAGGTTGCATACAGAAATATTTTAATACCTAACAGGGCTCCAGAGTCCAGTGTGTTCATCTCGTCTGAAATAATGCGGTCTATTGTCACGAAACACTGTTATAGCAGGAAATTGGTTGTCTTGAATATGTTTTAAAGCAGCTCGAACCTACAAATAACGCTTGAAATAGAGTAAATAGATTTGAAAATATGATATTTCGTACCTGCATAACAAAATGCGGTGGTTGTACTTCAGGGGCAGTGGACAATTGTTGCAAAATGAAATCGTCAGTTTGTTCCAACCATAAATCGACTCCACGCAATGGTTCATAATTGAATGGGCCTATTCTTAATAATCCCAATGTACAGTCGTAAATATCCAAAACCTAAAAGTCTGGATATGGAACAAATCCGTTTTTAACATTATTGAATACCTGTGGAATTCCTGTTAAATGACGTGCAAATCTCAATGCCTGATCGGGTCCTTTATCGGGAAAAGTAGCCGGAAATATTTCTCCAGTTTTAATATTAATTCCAATTCCATAAATTATGGGCCATGGAATTCCGCCACGGATAGTTGTATTTAATTCACCCAAACAGGCCAAAGTCAAATCGATTTCTACAGGGTGTTTATGAAAGGAACTCATAACCGAAAAGAAAATGTCTTCAGAATAACTGTGGGCGTCGGTAAAGCCTCCTACTAATTGCAATTCGATACGGCCCTCTGGATAGCCCAATGCTAATTCTTGCACTCGCTGAATCATATTGCAAATGGCCTCGTCCGTTCCAGAACCGTCCAAATGTGCCAGAGCGACAGCTCCAGATCCTAATAAAGAGTTGTCGTAAATCCAATTTTCAAGTTACCAGCTGGTTATTACCCGAATGCCTTACGACCACTATTAAGCAGTTGGTCACGTCATCTGAACCAAGTATATTAACGTTTTCTAGAATTTATTAAAAATTTATTAAAGAAATTGTTGAAATGAAAAATTCTTACTGTCATGAGGAATGGTAGCCGCTAGTTCACGTTGTAACACGTAAAGTAAACCCACAGGACCGATTACTTTATTGGGCACAGATAACAATTGACCAGCCGTTTCCCTATATACAGGATGGTTTAAGTAGAGTGCTCGACTATCTGATGGACAATCTTCTTGTAAGACACCATTTAATACCAGAACCATTTTTGTCTAGAATTTTTAATATTTAGTAAAACTGGTCATCCGATTGTTATAAAATGTTGTTATATTACAGATTTTTTTTAGCTGTGAAATTACAAAAAGCTATAATTGTCTTTGTGAACAAACGGTGTAAAGCTATCCGAAATTCTTCAACGTCTTCAAATGAAATTTGAAGAAGTTACAGCTTAAAAAGATATAGTTTATAAGTGGATCGTGTGCTTCAAAAATAGCAGAACATTGTTAGAACCGACCAGCCGAAGTAGATCTCAGAACTCGTTTGTTAATGAAGAAAATACCACTGCTATAAAGAATCTACTCAATAACATGTCGTAAAATTAGCGGTATTTTAAGGCTAGATAGAGGCCACATTCGTGACATTTTGAACGTCAGCAACATTTTAGTACGCGGAGTACCAATACTGTTGAGTAGTAGTTGAGTTACATTGGACGTGTGCTCCTATCCTCAAGAGCCTCTTGGCAGCGGGAAAATAACGAACGACAGAGCCATTCTTCAATCCAACAATCTCGAGGGAAAAACTAGTTTAAAGAATAATCTGAATAAGAGTTGTTATGAAACTCACGTAGATTTTCTTGAGTCTAAAACACATCTATCCTGGAATTGTAAAGGTATTGTTACAATGTTGTGGAATTTCTAACTGAAGGTATTCCGATTAATGCAAAATATTATTATTTTCTTTTATTCAGTTGTTTACGACTGAAGGCTTTTAAAAGCGTTCGGGAATGTTATCGCACAACAGGATAATGTAAGATTCCATAAATTGTTTCCATATCCACCTTATTCGCCAGATTCTGGCTCCCTAATAATAATTATTTATTAATTTCTTTGAAAATTGCTTAGAAATGAAATACAAACTGGAGAATAGGTTGCAATCAATTAAACGAGAGGTGGGCGTTAAAAATTGCATTGATTGATAAAAAATAACCAAAATTTTTGATGGAATTTTAAAGTCCCTCGTAGATGAAATAGGAGTTTCGTCCTATACATTAATAACATCTTATTTTAATGGAATATTCAATTGCAAGCATTTAATAATTGAACTCTTAAAGCTCGATAAGCAAATATCAGTATTTTTGTATTTGCATAGATAGAGTGAATAATTTGCGCAAGCATTTGAAGCACAAAACAACAATTTTTAAATTCATTAAAAGCATTTTTTCTGAATGGAATAATTTATGTCGATCGTGCTGGTCAATCAAAGAAAGAGAGAAAGAGAGAGAGAGAGAGGGAATTTAATTCAAAATCAGAGAGAGTCTCACATAAAGTTGTGTAAGGAGCTCGTTTAAAGAACTGTCTTATTTATAGGTTCGTTACCTATAAACATTTCTATAGAATAAACGATAAGAATCGAAAGCCGATTTTACACGGCCGATTATCTACATTTAGATATCGCGAGCACGATTTTCGATATATATTTTTTTTCTTCGGAATTGGACCATTGGAGCAACCAAAGAAATCGACTTCACATTGTTACCAAAAAATTTTTTATACAGGGTGTTCTATAAATAATGATCCCTAGAACCAATTGCTTGGACCAAAATACATAAGTAACCTTAACAGAAATCACTTTGAGATGGTCAAGGTATCAAAGATTAAATTTTATATTGTAAATAAAGACTTTTTGGCTTTTACAAATCGCTTCTGATTGCAAATTTTATACTCCTTGAAGAACGAGCAAGTTTGTTTAAGCCTTTGCAATATTTCTGTGTTACATTGTACATATGTTTCATGGTCTACATACTTGAAGATTTACTTGTGCAAATTCCAAGCCAAGACTTGTGCAATCTTTGCACATGCAACAGGAAAAAAAGGCTGTTTGTCAAGCTGCGAGGTACAAGTTTGCTTGCACAGGCTTACTTGAGCATGTAGATGGCCCATCAGATCGTAACATAATTTCCCCAAAATGTTTTACATAAGAATATCCCTTATAATTATCGCTAAATACAAGTATTCTCAAGAAAAAAGGTAGTATTACAGTTATTACTTTATAAATAAATAAAATATTACATTTTTGGTAAAATACCAGAAAAGTAATCGTATATCTTTAGTCTGTTATATTATTCGAACTGAAAATTATTCCATATAGTCTCCTCCACTTAATAAACTCAACTTACTATGTAAAGCCAGACTACAAAGCATCTAAATTTCCTGTTGGACGGCAAACCACGTTTCCAAAGTCCCAATCACGTCCTTTTCTAGTTTAGGAAAGAGATAATAATCCGAGGTAGCTAATTCTGCCAAATAATTAATATGTTCCGGGTATTCGTACCCCAAAATCTTGGGCCCGTATTCATATCTCCCTTTTAGTTAAAATCGCTACTAAAATGCTGTTAAAGCGCTGTTAAAGCTCTGTTAAAGTCGCGTTTTTAAAATTGACATATTCAANGGAGATATGAATACGTGCCTTGAACTTTATTCATTGCAATGTTCGACTTGTGAGTTCGTTTCTTCTACTATTATTGTGTCTAGAGCAATGCTCCCTTTTATAATTTTCCCTTTTTTCAAGTAATAGGTAAAGTTTCAAAGACGCCAACCGATTTTTGAATGAATATTTCTTTGGTTTTGCAGTCTCAAAGTGCCTTCATTCCATTGGTTGTTGTTTATTGTATGTTTCATCTGCAGTGACCATTTGGTTCAAAAAATTGGGATCACTTTGAACTTTAACACAGATTGAATACGCTGTTTATCTGGGGTCTCAGCAATACGTTTCAGTCCTATTCCCAGGTTTGATAAAACTAAATCATGAATTAATCAATATTTCCTGGAGTAACACTAAGGAACTTCCAGGTCCTTTTTAGTGTTGAACGGAAAATGTTCATTCTTCTCGTAAAGAAACTCAATTTTTGACATTAGAATGTAAAAGATTTTATTTTAAACGGACAAAGCTGATTACACAGGGTGTTATGGATATTCAGTGCATTAATATTATTATTGGATATTTCGAGGAGTCATTGATACACCCTGTATATCAATGATTCCTCGTATCCAACAACGAATTATCGGAAAAGTAAAATAATAAAATCTTTGACACCCCGTATCTTGGTTATTATTAATTTTAGTATCAAAGCTGATTTTTTTTGTTTCAAGCTTTACTTGTTATTTGAAAGACACCCAGTCTAAAAGGCCGTTTAAAGTCCATTTAATGTCTTTAATATTTTGTTTTTTTTATATATTTCCATAATAAATTGTTGTAGCTCCCGTTTAAATTCAGTTCAATAATTAATGCATCCTTTAAATGTGCATTTTATAAATTTAAATTATTTAAGTTTGAAAACACAACACAATATATTTCAGCATTGTGAGCCGTTATTATGTACCTTACTTTTTGACCCTTATTTACATACGTTGATTCGTATCGGAGTTTTAAATTTATACCTATAGTTCGTCATAAATTTCCTTAAAAATGATGTATGTAGATTTTTGAAATTTTTTAAATACGAAAAATCTAATTCAAAATGAAATAATTTCAATATATGTATGTGTATTTCTAGTTTAGCTTACCGAAAACGAGTTTTATCACAGCAGTAGCACTTGGTTGTAAAACATGAAGAATGGTCCGAACTTGGACACGCGGATCGTAGCCGGATTCCCTCGTGTTCTTCTTGAGCGCAGCGCTAGGACAGAACTAAGCGCCAAGTCCACTAGTCGAAGGTGTAGGAGTAATAATATCGAAATAAAGACGACCACTGGTAAATTACGAACCACTGTTCACAGAACAATGTTGCCACATTTAATTTTGAATTTTTTTTTATTTTAATTCATTTCTGCCAAGTGTTACGTAGTTTTTATAGATTTTATGGCGAAAAGTCTTATTTCGGTTTTGAATTTTTACGTGAAACCAATTAAAAACCTTTTGGAGAAAACTTTGAGTTGTCTAATGCAAATTAGAATGCGTGCGAAGGTGAATTAGTTAGCGCACTGTTGATTATTGTGAAATGTATTTTTGAATAGTAATAGGTAACCCGTAAATATTTTTTTCCTTTCGTTTACAATTTACTACACATAAATTCATTGCTCCCATGTATTTGTATGCAAAACATTACAAACAATCAGACTTACGCATCCAAAAAGTTTCTAAAATTAAATATACACCCTGTAGATGTGTGTCGGTCAGCTAAAGGCGTTTTGTTATCTTATGGCAGGTGTGATACTCGATCGTTCCTGAAAATGCCCAAATCCCAAGAAACATTGCCGATCTGACAATTTGAAATATGGAGAGATTCTCGATGGTCGCTCATTATTTTTCGACAATTTGGGTTCGATGCGATAATAAATCGAGACTAAAAGGGATTTGTAGATGGGTTTTGGAAACAGAACATTCCTCTAAAGTTTATAGTTCAGTTTTAGTGCATTAACTGGAACTGGACCTAATTACGAATCAAGTTTCTTTATCCTTTAAATCATTTTCGGTCTTCGAAGAGCATCGCCCTGTATATTAAACAGAGATATTTTTATCTGTTAAGTCGGTTAAGTTGACCCCAGTTATCAGAGGTTGCCTTGATTTATTAGACGCGTATTCCAAATACTTTTTATTGCTTTATTAACGATTATTAACTCTATGGGACATAATATATTTTTTTCCTTTCGACATGAGATAAGATAAAATACCATTTTTAATTCCAAAAATTAGGAAAATCTTCAAACTCTTTACAGGAAAACGTTGTGTTTTCAAAAGACTTTTATCTGACAAACTAAGAGAAAAAAAAACAGTCTAAAAGTTAATGGATTTCGCTGAGAAACGAGGTTGCATGAGAGTACGGTATACGGACGACTCGAGTACCGTAAGTTTAACGTAAAAATTTCGAGCACGATCTGCGCTGCTGGATCCTCCTAGCTCATCGCTCGATGGACGTTTTAATAACCAATTTTCTTCTCGATAATTAGTTCCTAGTTCTAGGCTAGAAAAATATGATTTTTAAGCTGGAATCAAACTCTTTTAGGATAATTTCTTACACTCTGACATCAAATTTTTCTTTATTGTCACCGTTCCCAGAGAAAATAATTTATTTAGGAGCCTTGCGGCACTAAAACAAGACACAGATAGACCTCGGAAGAAATTCTTCTCAGTTTGTACACTCGCTAGATCGGCAATTTATTAAACGACAGAGGCCTCGCTTCGCACATGAATAACCATTGAAAATATCTAAAGGGATATTTTTATATTTTGCAGATTCCAGCGACCATTTATTTCCATCAGGTCGTTAACTCGATGGTTTATGATGTATATGGATATGGCTTTCCCGCAGATTTTACAACCGTTCAAACTGATAAATTAACATAAAGAAAGTTACCTACTCGACACAATTTAAATAAGAATTCTCGATTCTATATACCAATGTCGAAACTTTAATATTCCCATTATAACCCTCGGAATTGGGGTTAAAATCACCCTAATCTTGAATCCTTCTCCATTTTGTATCCTTGCATCGATCACGATGCCCATTACACCAGAAAAGTCCTTCCCATCTAAATCAGGATTATTAATTTCCTTGGCCACTTTGGTGCCCATTTGTCAATTTAACTTAGAACTCTTAAAATTGCCATTGTTAATTCTAAGCTTAATTAAATAAGCTCAATTTATGGTCCTAGTCGAAGACGTGATTTTCTTACACGGGAAAAGAAGTGTCTAACTGTACAGTTACGGTTGATTACACCAATTAAAGAAGTTCATATCCAGCGAAACAATCTAAGACTGGAAGAAAAAAAAAAGAGTACAAGCTTCGTGTCGTATCGAAGGATGCGCTTGTGAAGGTCTCTAATGTGATGTTACGGACCGGATCGTATCTATACATATCTTTTCCTGATCGTATTTATCGTTTGTAGGAAGATGTGTGATAATCCAATACGATACAAGCATATAGCCGGACTGGTCTGTGTCCAGAGATTATTAAAACTCATAGCCGCGGAACGGCTGGCCCCCTCCACTCGCATAATATTAGCACAAATTTTGCCTCTAATTGAGAATTGTTTTAATATTTTTCTATTTAAAAGCGTGAAAAGTCCATAAGCTTTAATCCTGAAGAATATTCCCCTCTACGTCAAGAAGAACTTGTTCGAGTTTTCAAAAAAAATTCCTAGAAGGAATTATATGTCGCTAATAGACTCTCTTAGTTTATCCAGGTTTCCTTAGTGGTCAGTTCAGTAATGTAGAATCCAGTGTTACCCTGTATAAAAATGAAACGAGCAGCTATAAATTGCATCATGTGTTTCTTTACGTAGAAATATACACGCATGGATCTCCCATTGTCTCAAGCAAATCGGTGTGATCAGCGAAGCAAATTTCCCCTCAAAACTTGATTCAGTATAATATGAAATCCTTGAACAAATGTTGCAGGCAGACAACCTATTTCCTTCCTTCGATCTGTCCTTCACGTCCGTCACATCCATCTCGTGACACAAAACTCCAGTCTCGTCAATGGTGCAATATATGTATAGACTTCTACGGTGTTCAATCCTTCTAACTATTCGTACAGAACTATTTTTCCAGCTGCTATCTTCCTTTTAATTATCTCAATAGCCGTCTTTAAGTTCGCAAATAAACAATTGAAAAAAAACAACATAATAATGTAGTAACATAGGTAGACCCCCCCTAGAAAATTTCATTTTTTCGTCAACTGTTTCTTATAGAACTTAATATTACTTGGTTCGCACACGCGACGGAATGCACCTTCGAAATTGATTCGATCCGATCTGACCCTGGAGCCGCAGATAATGGGATCATTATAATAGACGTTCATTATCCTGATTATTTGGTACAAAGAATCGCACTTGCGGTCTACATTTTTAAAATTTTATACGTGATTGTAATCAGTTGTATTAAAACACCCAGACATATTTTGTACGACACGTTTAAACTATTAAAAATTAATATGAGCTAATTAAAGTGCTTCCAAATCGTCGAGTTTATCGATGCTAAACGTTTTTCTTGTGGGAGGGTTCAGTAAAATATCTTTTATTTATCTAAATAACGGTACAATATTGTAAAATTATTAAATCAGCAACCTGGTAAAGGCGACGATATATGAATCACTGATTGCAAAAAGGGAACATGTCTATACAAAAACAAGTGGACATGTTCCCTTTTTGCAATCAGTGATTCATATGTAGGGACACCTGATCCTGTTATACTATATCCCGATTTTAACGGTTAGTTAAATCACCTCTTGTTGTCCTAGATATACTTACAGGGTCTGTCACAATTGTTCTGCCAACGGCTTGTTGTAAGTTTTTGTGACCAAAATAAGGAATAAATTTATATAAATATACAGGGTGTATCTAAATATGTGCGAAATATTTTNTACAGGGTGTTTTCTAATGTCATGTTCAAATTGAAAGAGGCAATTTCTCGGGTCGTTCAAAAAAAATTCCTGTTCACATGGGTTTTCAAATATAACAAATGTGTGTTGCGTTAAAAAGGAAATCTCAAAAATTATGCGTTTGCAAACTCATCTGAATAGGAACTTTTTTTCTTAGAATGGCCTAAAGAATTGCCTCCTTCAGTTTGGACGTGACATAAAGAAACACTCTGTAGATTGATGAAGAAAATTTTATTTATAATCGCAAAAACAATTATACATATTTGGACAAATTAAAATCTACATGAGACGAGAAAAAGGGGATTTGAAGATGAATTTAGTTTTAATATGTTTTGTTTGTTGAGAAAAAAAAATAAAATGAGTTTCTTTGACTAACAGTGAGTTTCTAGAAAATTTTAACCTGGAAGATTTTAGAAACTGCTGGACCTAGCTGGATGGAGAATCCGATTACTGTACTGAGCCAGATCAAGAACTTTTCTAGGTGTTCCATGTCACCTAAAATTTTATTTAAAAGTGTTCGAAATAAAATTATATTTTTTGTTTTTGTATAAAAATTATAATTTTATCAAAATAATATTTTTAAGAAATTCTAATTAGTAAAGCTTAAAAGTGAAATTTAAATGTTAATAAATTTCTTCGTATATTAATGCCTTTAAGTACTCTGTTCAAATTTTGTTACATTCCTGAATTATTGGCGGTAAAGCACACAGTTAATGCAAAACGAGGAAATTGAATGCCAGACATTTTTGGCAATCTCCTGTAAGTGGTTGACATTATGGCAGGTATGATGTATCTGGTCATTTTTCAACTTTTTTTTAAGTAACTTATATCAATTTTATGAAAAAAAATTCATGTGGTTCTCGCAGTTGCTTATACCAATCGCATTGGTAATGAGATAAGAAAGAGGCATTAATTAGGTTGCAAATTATCGAGGCACGGCAGAGAGCCCAATAGAATCGCGAGCGCGATGATGCCGCACACGCAGATCAAGACTTTATTAACTCACACAGGGATTTTAGGGATCAGTCCATGCCGCACTAATTTGATTTGAACGCGCCACAGTGGATCCCAAACATATAGAATTATTGTGTGAGTTAAAGTTTGTGATGGCGTAACAGATTTCTGTTACATTTTTCTTTAAAAAAAGAATACTCGAAAAGCAGAAAACAGCCTGGAATTACAAAGACAAACTTTTGTTTCATACAAGAGAATGTATCAGTCCATGAAAAGGCAGCTAATCAGTAAAAAAAGCTAAGTTGCGTTTCGAAATTGTTAATCATTCTCCCTGCTCATCTAATTTGGTTCCATCAAAGTTCCATCTCTTCCTCAATTTTAAAAAATTCTAACTTGAAAAAAACTCAGATCTAATGAGGAAGTCATTGATGTAATAAATACATATTTTGCATGTCTCCAAGAAAATGTTTGTGAGAAAACACCCATTTTTACTACGCACTACTAAAAAACCTTAACACGCATTTGTGCTTGTGTCGAAGTCAATATACTGTGTAAATATGGAGAAAAATAGGGTATTTCGTCTTTTCAATTTCATTTATTTTCACTTTCGTATCGAAAACTTTTTAATCCAGACTCATAAATTATTACAAGCCCGAGTCTACAGACGAAGCGTTTTGGCTGGATATGTTTGTTTTTCCTTGGGTTTTCAATTATCGCGGTACTTTTTTACGAGTCAAATCAAAATTGCTGTGGTGAGACCTTTTTCTTTTTCAAGTATCAACAAAACTGCTTGACTTGTTTGTTACGAATGCGTATTTTTCTGTAAGCTACCTAGTCATGAAAATAACAAGTGAATACGTTTTTTAGTGTCAGCTTGTTGTGATATCTGTATTTTTGTGATAATTTTTGAGTTGGGAAACGGTGATACCAACCTTGAGCATCGTATATACATAGAATGACTCGAAATCCGGAAAATTCACTGAAGGAAGCACTGTTCAAAAGTTGAAGATTTAGTTTTATCAAATTGACGATTGAAACTCGCTGTAATTGCCAGTATTATTGATGTATGTGAAACATGTATTTTGAAAATTTTGCATGACGATTTAAGCATGAAAAAGGTCTTACCACGACAAATTCCAAGATTACTTTCATCAGAATTTGCAAGAAAAGATTTTTTCAAGATTATCTTATTGCTCTACACAATGATGATATTTTTTTGCGAGTTGTTACTGGAGATGAATCATGAGTCAATCACTAATTGTAAGATACCTCAACTAAACAAAAATCCATGCAGTGGGTTTATAGAAATTCTTCACCACCAAAAAAGGCGATAACACAGTCTTTCTCTCGTAGATTAATGGCAACAGTTTTTGGGATGTGGAAAATGTCTTATTGGATGAATACATGCAGAAAGGTACTACTCGTATACAATTAATAGTGAGTTTTATGGAAAAACAATTCGAAATTCGAAAAGGAGGGGAGGCAAAAAGATCTGCGTTGGCATGGCAGGGTGCCTAAAGTGCGCACTGTTCAAAGCGTAGTCGAAGAATGTGGATTTACTCGAGTATCCAATCTACCGTATAATTCAGATTTAGTATCTGTCGACTTTTTTGTTTAAAAACTTAAAAAAGAATCTCAGAGGCAGAAGAATTTTTTCAGATTTAGATCTGAAAATGCAAAACAGGAATATTTTGACGACGTTCCAAAGGATTTCTTCTGAAGAATTGCAACAGCTAGAAATACGTTGAATTAAGAATAGTAAATATTGAAGACAATTATTTCAAATATATAAATCATTTCAATGTGCCTTCTTTCATACCTATATAGATTACATAGAAATATGCCCTCTTATAATATGGAGCAAACGTATGATATGAGAATATCCATTAGTTTTAGTATTTTTCAAATATGTAGCACGAGTCCAGCCACATATGAATTGGACCAAAGAACATCTACAATGCAATTTGAAATTTCTAATGTTAATTTTTCTTTCTTATTATAATTTAAACCAATACAATTAAGTTTGTTTAATAGTCTGTGGTCTTCTTTGTTAGTGATTAATTAATAATAATTGTTAATTATATCTGGTAGATTAATAACAATAACACAGAAACCAGTTTGATATGTCTGGCTTATAATAATTGGATTAAAAGATTTTGAGATTAATTAAGTTACTATTAAATGCACTCACTTTTCCGGGTCAACATAGGCTTAATTCAGTCATGGTATCAAATAATGTTTTATAGTATCCAAATTAGTCAATACCCAAAATTTTACTTGAGAAATGGTTTGGATTAGAATGTTCATTTCTTGCAACCAAATTTATTATTTTGTTCGAATGGCACCCTGCATCATCTTGTTGAATTATAAATTTGCCTTCTGACAGCTGATGAATAATAATTAGTTATAATTCTTCTTGTAAACCTGCTATATACTTTGTAATATTGACAATTCCATAGAAGCATATGCAACCTTATACCACAAGGGTTGCATGAATTTCCTTTTAAAGCAATTTTTCTGGGTTTTTCTAATAATCGTCAATACAATTTCAATCGAGTTTAGATTCAAAGCTCCCTACAAGTAAATTAATTCCATTGATATTGAGTTCAGTTTTTTCTTTCACCTGTTCCAAATGAATGAATGAAATGAATGTCTTTTCAAACTCGCCCACGAACCCAGAATCGTAGCTATCATTTAGCCCACAAAATGTATTCAGGTTCATAATAATTTAAATTCCTCATCAAAGAAGAAACCCCTTAGATTTTTATTTAGATCTTGTGTTTTAATATGTTTTAACACCATTTTAATGTATTATTTGCACAAATTAAAGCTAAAGAAACGTTCCACCTTAAATAGAAAATCTAATGAGATATTCATTTCATTTAGTCCAAATCAGTTTTGCAACGAAGGTGAAAATTACCATTGGGTAACGTTGCTTTTTGCTTAATTACGGCATATGAAAGCATAGCATTTTCATTAAGTGCTCAATTGATTCAGAGATCGATATGGCTGAGCTCGCTCGAAACTTGTTTTTCATAATGTGCCATAGGATTTCAACAGGTGAAAGATCAGGACTGTATAACGTTCATTCCAGATGTTATTGTCAGATAGCCACTTCTATACTATTTTGGTAGTATGGTCGGCCGTTCCATCTTGTTGGAAAGTATATTAATTTTGTTCTGAATTCAAGGTATTAATTGATGGTAATAAACCATCTCTGAAGAATGTTTATGTCTGCTTCTGCATTCACACCTCTATCAAGACGTTTTAATTGCCCCATGTCCTGAGCTGACATACTGACCCAAATCATAACTGAAACAGGAAATTTAATGTTTCAGTCTGTATGGAGGACGGAACACTATCCTTCCATTAGATTTTTTTTTCAATTGTAATTAATAGTAGACGTCCTAAATAGTAATTAAAAAAAGAAATGCGGAATATTAAAGTTTAAAAAAAATTATAAAGTTCAATATTTTGGGCTTTTTTTGAAACTTAATTTTCATTTGCAATAGATAAAGTGTCTTATAGAACTCGTGGAGTGAATTGGAATGTTGGGTGGGGTAAATAAAATGCGATTCTTATTACTTTACCTTACCTTTTTCTTTTAAGAACATAAAAGTTTAACCATCACTTACCTTTTTTATAGCCTAAAGTTGCAGAAAACCAAACCTAACCTTATAGTTCTACAAAAGTATTCACTTATTTATATTGTAACATACTTAAATTAAAAATAAATAAATAAATAATACCCCTGCCAAACAAAATGGGGAACGAAGTATACAAAAACCATGTTTTAGTTACCCCAATCAGCGCTCCAATTCACTCCACGGATCCCGTAAGACACTTTACCTATTGCAAATGAAAATTATACTTCAAAAATAGCACAAAATATTAAAATTTCCTCGGAAATTTCTAATTTTTTTTTAAACTGATATTTTGCATTTTTTTAGGACTTCTACTATTCATTACCATAGAAAAAAAATCAAAAATCCAATGGAAGGATAATGCTATGAAAGCGTCTGTATAATATAGTAGACATACATATATCACTTTTGGTTCTTAAAACCCTACTTCTAGAATCCCCGACACAAGCTTTAAATGTCTACTCATCATTCTAGATAAGTCAATTCTATTGTTCTTGAGTTCAGTTTTGATAATTTTTAGCCCAAATTAATCTGTTCCGTTTTTGTTTTGCAACAACAAGGGACTTTCCTTTTGCTTTAAAATGAAAAGTCAATAAGATAATGTCGACTTTTTTTCGTAATTTCAGTTTAACAATTATTAGAATTATTTTATAAAATTTGTAACCCACCTTTTTAATTTTCGAAGATGTTATAGTATACAGGGTGCTTCTAAAGGTCTTGGCCAAACTTCAAGAAATTATTATACAAGTTATTTGCAACAAAAAAAGTCATATGAACATTGGTCCGAAAACGATTCGTTTCCGAGATACAGGGTATTGAAGTTTAAGAAAAAAGATATTTCTTTATTTTTTAAATTCCAAACGACTTAAGATTTTTTTACCAAATTTGATATATGAGTTTAGCATATTAGTAGGTATAATCCGAAAAATTACCAGCTTTAACCATACACCAGTGGCGGAGGCATGCGTCTGCTTTTTATTCATGCAAAATTGTAGTGACACATAACACCTTTACCTTCGCCACTGATAAATGGTTAAAGCTGGTAATTTTTCGGATTATACCTACTAATATGCTAAACTCATATATCAAATTTGGTAAAAAAATCTTAAGTCGTTTGGAAGTTAAAAAATAAAGAAATGTCTCTTTTCTTAAATTTTAATACCCTGTATCTCGGAAACGAATCGTTTTCGGACCAATGTTCATATGACTTTTTTTGTTGCAAATGACTTGTACCCCCTGAAGTTTCGCCAAGACCTTTATATTCGTTCTAACAATTACAGTCCATTCCGTAATATTACTACAATTGGCCCGACGATTTGGTTGTAAAATTAGTCACAATACTCTCAAATCTTTTTGGGAACTTCGTGACGATCTAGCTGGATTCAGTTTATCTTTTACATCACCATTAGTATTACAAAGTTTTATTAAATTTCTAATGAGATATTGACACAGTTACAGTTTTCTTGTGATACTACCACCAGAATTATCGGAATTACAATATTAACAATAACGTTTCGTAAATTATCAGATAAAGCTTTATCACACATGATTTTAATTCAGATGTAAAGGGTATTTAAAAAACATTTCCGTTTTAAAAATGATTAAAATAAATACTTCACAGTGTTTTATAAACATAAATTTATTACCAAAAGAAAGCTTAAACATTACAGTTTTATTTGTGGAAAAGAATATTTGACAAATGGTCACCGTGCATGTTTTTACATTCAATTATTCTTCAACGAAAGTTTTGAATCGCTTGCCTATACGCTGCATGAGGAATAGCATTGATTTAATCTGTAATTCTTTGCTTCAATTCTTTCGAATTTAGTGATATTGGGGATTATACCTTACTCTTAATGTAAGAAAAAGTCTGTTGGTGTCAAATCGGGACTTTTCGATAACTAGCTCCTAAACAACTTTCCCACAAATAAAAATGTAATGTTTAAGCTTTCTTTTGATAATAAATTTATGATTGTAAAACAATATAAAGCAGGTATTAATCGTTTTAAAAATGGAAATGTTTTTAAAACACCCTTTACATTATTTTCACTTAAAACATAATATTTGAATTATCAAATTGTGAGGAGACATATCCTTTGTTTCATGAAATCAAGGCTAATACGTCAAACTAAACTACAACTTATTTACATTGGTCTGATGAATGATTTGAACAGCACAGTGTCTTTTAAATTATGTTTGTGGAACAACATTGTTTTTTGCTTTCAAATATTCTATGTATAGAATTTCGCGAATATATAATATGTATTTACTATTTTTCAATTGCTAATGTGTCATTATTTTTGATAATAATTAATGGAAAATCTCAAATTTGAATAATGACATTTGAGTCATTTATAAAGAACCATAAGTAGTTGAGAAAAGAGACCTTTCCAGATAAAAGAAGGAAAAAATTAAATTAAATTATAATTGTATAGAAACTTCAAAAATGGCGTTTTTGACTTGTGTCATTATTGACGAAAGCCGATGATATTTTATTTTTGTATTTACATTTGTATATTTTCATTGGGTTTAGTACATTTAGTGAACCCATAGATCTTTCATTTTATAGTATTTTAATGCATCAGATATTAAAGCAGATCTTGTATAGAGTGTATTAAGGTGAAGAAAAATTTAATTTTCTCATAACATTTTTTGGAAAAATCACTTTTCAAATTGCGCTTTTATATTAATTTCAATAACTTTTCTTAATAATTAAATGCCTTGTGGGACCATGGAATGAAAAGGGGTGCTGATTGGAGTAACTAACGTGATTTTAATTTATTTTGGGGAATTCTTCGTTTTCCTTTTTTCATTTAACTTTTTTTTTCTTTTTTTACTAGAACCCATCTATCCCTCAACTTACCTGTTTTCCTAGCTCTTTTTTTAGAATTCTTTTTCTTAATTTTACCTAACCGAATCTAACCTACCCAAACCTAAAATTAAAAAAAAAATCCACTGAAAAGAGAATTTGGAAAGAAGGTAAGTAGAGGGATTGGTCAGTTCTGGTTAAAAAAAAAGTGAAAAGGGTTAAAGAAAAAAAAATCCGAAGAATTTTCAAAATTATACTAAATCCAAGTTAGTTACCCCATCTAGTACCCTTTTTCAGTCCAAGTTCCCGCAAGACACTTCAATATTGAGAAAAATTATTGAAATTAATATAAAAGCGCAATTTGAAAAGTAATTTTTCCAAAAAAATTTTATGAGGAAATTTAATTTTTCTTCACCTTAGCACACAATACTACAGAGTCTACTTTGATATCTGATACACTAGAATACTGCAAAATAAAAAACCTGTAGGTATACTAAATGTACCAGAACTAATTTCGTTATAAAAGTAAAATAAAAAAAAAACAAATATTTTTCAAGCAACATTTGTAATTACTAATTTCTAATTCTCACAGGATGTGAGATGTAGAAAGCCAAATGAAATAATTCTAGGCTCATATAATTTCTTCCAACCATGTTGACTTGAATTTCTTCTAACCATATTAATTCTTTCGAGGAAATATAACATTTTGATTGCTACGTACATACATATATCTTTGAGTATACACATTGCATATAAAAGTTCATATACTGAATTAGGCGTGGCAGTTAAAGTGTTAAAGATCTCCTTTGATAAGTGCATGAAGGTCTGAGTGACGAATACATGGTTTTATGGTGTTTGAGAAAAAAAATGGTTCTGACTTAATTCGAATATTTTGCAATTGTAATAAATTAGGGTCATTAAAAAACATATCGCCAGTTTGAACACGTTCGAGAAACTTGGCAGTAGCCCGACAGATTAGTAATTAGTAATTAATTTTGCGTCTCCCTTTTTTTATGTATGTATAATTATAATTTAATTTAATTTTATTTTTCTTTTATTGGTTTTTTTTTTGTTTTAATTTTCCGGCTTTGAAAACACTTATGTGATTGAGAATTTAATCATCTTTCAAATGGTATCAAAAAATTCGCGGTAGCTCAGTTACTTGCCGAGTTATTTTTAATTTTATGCCGGAAAGATTAGAAATCTTAAAAAAACACAAAATGTCACGTATCGCAAAAAACAGTTACATTTAGAAATATATAATATTTTTTATTGCATTAGGTTTCTAAAATTTACTCCTTTAGTTTGACCATCTCAAGCTGTTACACCCTTTATATGAGCGTTATTATTATAAATGTTCATTAATTGAAAAAACCCCTGTTTGTAAGAATAAATTTTCATGCCATAAAACATCTATTACATGAGGCACCATTAATTTGACAATATTTGTTGGAAATTCATGAACTCAGTTACTTTTCGTGTTCTTAATTTTCATAGAGAGCTCCAACAATTCCATTATTTGATAATGCTTTTTGGTGAATTATTTTGAAATCCAAGCAAATTTTTAACAATACCTTAAATACTTGTGACCAAAACTTTCTCGGTTAATTCAATTCATTTCAATAAATCTTTCTTTGATGAAAAAAATCAGCATATCAAACATTTTTTTCTAAAATTATTATTGTAAAAGACATAATTAACGGTAATTTTTAAGATCAATAATCTTCAAACAAATTTATTGTTAGNAATAATTTCTGGTCACTTTCGGAGGTGTATAAAGTCTCGAAATGTAATGGCGAGTATTATATGTATGGGTCTAATTGTGATAAAGTGTAACAACTTTAATTATCTCTTTTAGGGGATCAGTTAATCAGTGCACAATTAGGTTACTAGTTTACACATCACATCACTTTAAATTGGTTTTTAAATTGATTAACTGAACCTTTTTTGAATGAATCTTCTAATCCACTTGCTGTTATCTACCTTTATACTTATATTGGAAATACACCATTTTTTAAGAAAATGATTTAGTTTTATTTAAAGAAATTCCTATTCAAAGAATAATAGAGAAGATTTAAATATAGTATTTTTAATCTTCTACACTATTTCTCATTAATTCACCATGCTTTGTTTAACGAGCCTGAAAAGTGTTTGTCAAAGTAAGTTTTCGTTTTAATTTACAAATTTCTTTTTTATACCGCCAATCATTTTATCATTGAAGCAAACTCTTTCTCAAGACTTGATTGATTTACCATAAAGCTTCATTCACAAACAATCAATTACAATTACAATAAAAACGTGAAAATAATATTTGACATAAATCATTATTTTAAAGCTTAAGAGTTGCTCGGACACATTTTACAAATCCAAAGTTTCTTTTCTGTCTATTCAGTTCATTTGTTTATTACGTGAAATAAAATCTATATTTGTTTTATCTGTCATTACTGTGCACTAATAATAAGATGAGATTATGGTTGTCATAACTTGGCAACGAGAAAATTTTAAGACGAAATCTAGGAAGAGGCTCTGAAAATGCGTGCAGAAACGAATAGAATACTTCGGAACACCGAGAAATTGAAGTCAATAAAATGGTGACTCAATTAGCTTGAAAATGTGTACCTACTGGTCGGGAATAGGATTTGGATTTGCAATGAAAAACGCAATTGAAAGAATTCTTTGAATAATGTTAAGGGCATAGACATGACGAGCAATTGAGTTTTGCACATATGAAGATCTCTATAATAGAGTCTATACTCTGAACGGCTTGTCCAGTTCTGGATTTATTCTTATATGTATGATCAAAAGTTAGCACAGTACGTCGTTTGTCCAAGTTTTGACCAACAGTGTCCCCAGTTAGAACAGGAAAAGTCCTCTACTATTCAAACTTTGTTTTATTAATCGTTCTTCTCACTGTTCACCATCCAGAAATTGCTGCATTTTAAGCTACTACTACTGGGATCCTCTCTTATTATAAATTAGTAGAACGATTATTTCTTAAAGGGTCACGCTAATTTAAGATTTTCAAAAAATCGATTTTTTATAGCTAAATTTATACTTTTAAGAATATTTTAAACGTTTAACCATTTCAAATTAGTTCTGAAATTATAACGATTTCACAGCACATTACGTTCGCACCAGAGGTAGCGAGAGAATAGACACGAGTGGATAAAATTTGATAAAAGGACTGTTCTTGACAGAGGGATTTAATGTAAAATTATTTATATTAAATTTTGGTATTTCTTACTTTTTTAAAGAGGATATTGAAAAAATAATAATTTTCTTTGCATAAATGTATTTTAAAATAAACAAAAATTCTAATAATAATGAAAATTAAAACGTTGTAATTTAGTCTAGAGTTCCAAAAGTGCGTTTTTCTAACGCAAAAATTAACATACATTTACAAATGATGAAATTATTAAATTTCACAATTGCGCTGCGATTATTTGATTTATAAAAGTATTATTTCTAAACCCATTTTTACGAGCACCCCTTAAGACAACTTAAATATAATATCCTTATTCTTTGCATTCACAGACGTTTTAAGACCTTTTCGTGACGTCCTAGTTTCTATACTTCCAAGTTCATTGAAAAGATTTGGTTTATATTCCTTTTGTTTGTTGTCACAAAATGAATGCTTAATCCAGTTTCTGCGGAATATCTCTAATAGGAAGAGTAATTTTTTATACAAAAGTGCATTTGAATTTATTTTTTCAAAGTGGACTCAACAACATCTGATGGGTAATAAATACAAAGAAAAACTCGTATTGAACATAAAGAAAACTATGCTTATTTAACTATCTCACTAGAGAAACATGGCTACAGCTTACAACGGTTGCCTTTTTATGGCCGATTATATTTCGTCGAAGGAGGATTTTCTACAAAAATAATAAATCAATTACTGCCACTATTCAAAAAAAAAGAAGGAATTCGTATTAACAAAAAAAAAAAGAGAGAGGCATTTATAAATAATAGTAATTAGAGCGAACAAAACAAATATACAAAAGAAAATAATAATCTGTCCTATCCAAAACAAATTATTATGTCAAATTATAATTGTTACTTCAACAAATACGTCAAAAAATAATATCTTTTCTTACGACACACAACAATGTTGTTGTAATACACTAAATCTAGAAGTAATTTTCGTAAAAAAACACACCAAAATGAGAAATTTTTCTTAAAAAATACTATTAATTTTGAGTTTTTAAGCTATTACAACTTTGCGAATCCTTCATAATAGGAGCCGATTCTCTTCGAATATTCTCCTTTAAACTGTTAATCCTCTCTGGACCTCTCATGGGTACACTTTCCCTCCTATAAGCATTATTTATGTGCGAAATAAAAGTGGAATTCATTGACGCTGGGTTCGGTTTGTTGGTCACCTAAGAATTCAAAAAATATTTAATTTCTTATTTACTACTCAACTTAAGTTCAACCAACCAAATAAGCGGTTAGAAATGAAAATGAAAATATTACCTGTGGTACATGCATATGGAAAGGATTATTTAGAAAACATAAGCTCTCTTTTATGTAAAGGTTTAGGCTTGCTCTAAAAAAATAGTAAAATCAAAGTTAGAATAAGCGCACAAGCAAAACAAAATTAGTGGATTCTATTAGAGTTGAAGTTACATACCTCTTTAATGGAACTTAGAGCTTTGCTCATCCAAGGTGGCCAGTTGTTTTTGGCTGTCGTCAGTTCTTGTTCTGCAGATCGAAGCTGATGGGTTAAATTCTGCAAAAATCAAGTCAATTCCATACTAAGTTTAGGCTTCTTCCACAGTAGATCGTGCAAATTGGAATTGGCACTATACCAGACATTGTGTGTATAACTTTGCTTAAAAGTACATAGTTTCATTCACACTTATCAGCACATATTCTAGTAACGGGAAAACAGATCTCATTTGATTGGTTTTTTTTGTTATTCGCTTCTATTTTGCATTTAAAAACATGAATACCAAGGAGGATCAAATAATCATCTTCGCAACGTACACAGGGCATTATAGAAGTGCCGAAAATCACTATAACAATAAAAAGTATACCCCCTAGTTTTTAATAAAATAAATTACTAAATGTCAATCAACCCATTCATTAATATTATCTGAAAGTATTTCAAACCTGATTGCGACATTCGGCTTCTACGTGCGCCAACTTCGTTTGCGCCAGTTCTAATTCTAATTCTCGTATCCTTTCTTCGCCCAGTTTCTGATCACCATTGCCGGAATTGTTTTCAGAAACTGATTCAAGGAATTGTGAACAGTCCGCACAATTGGAAATTTTCTCCTAAAATTACGACAACGTTGAAGGGCAAATTATAAAATAAACTCCTCATGTTTACAACATGAGCAGTGCTGATCTGTGTTAACGAATCAGAGTCACACACAAATTCGGCCATATACAGGAAAATCTGTAGTGGTTTCATGCTACATTAAATGTGCCGAGCTCGCCTGTGACATGTATCGTCAAAACAAATCGACAAGATCTTTAAAATTATGAACCTTGAGAAAGCACAAATCTCACCTTTAAACTGTCCAATTCTTGTCTAACGGCATGCAATTGCGTGTCCAGCCGCTGCCTTACGATTTTGTAGTCCTCAACCATTTGCACATGGTTCTTTTTTTCTAGATCCGCTTGATCCGCCTAGAATTTCAATTGTTGATCAAATTGTTTAATAAAATCGTAGCTGATGCTCACTTCACGCTTTAACATGTCTTTTAATTGTGAAATTTCGTCGGTCATGAACACTTTTTCCTCTTCGAGTCGTTGCACTATCATCTTGAGTTTCTCCATTTCACTGGCCTCACGTTCCTCGCGATCTTGCGCCTCTGAATCCGAAGAAATTATTTCCCAATCGTCTACGTGATTTTACAACAGAAATACTTTTGGTCTTTATTGACCGCTACCATTTGCTTTTTTAATTAGTTTCTTTATTATTATTATCATCAAAAAGCGACTAACATTAATGATTAGGAAACTATTGCCACCAAAAGTATCCGACTTCAATAAGAAGGTAGTTTAAATTGATATTGACCGTGTGACCTTCAAAGTAATCTATCATTGACGTCCTGTAATTTTTTTTTTTAAATAATTAACAACTGTTTCGTTATATTTCTTAAAATTTGAAAAATCTCTGATTTTTCAATGGATATTTAAATTTAGGAAATAACCAAAGTCACACAGATCTATATCGGAACTATAACAACGTTGATCAATAGATTCAATTTTCAACTGCGAATTTCTGTTGAAACACAATAAAAAGTAATCATTATTAAAACAATTGAGTGTTGCTGATAAAAATAAAAATTAATGATAACACGAGAACATCATCCGAAAAAAAATCATGATTCGAAAGAAGGTTCCACAAACGTTAGTAAAGTTAGGATAGATTGTGAGAAAGACAGTGCTGTCGTATTAGTCAGTCATTGTGAGCTACTTCATCCTGGCTAAATAATTGATTCCAATATATTACGTTGAGTAAAACAAACATAACTTTCAAGGTAGTTAAATAAAATCTATTGTTTGTATCTATCCATTATGAGTCACCGAGACAAATGAGTTTTTACTTTCATTAAGTAGATAAGAGTTCAATTAATCTTTTGACAACTACACGGAATGTTAAACTTTTGCTTCTAACCTATAAAATGGAGAGTGAAAATGTGTATATTCGTCATGCGATACTTTAAACAAAATAATAATGCTCCAACAGCTGAAAACGTATGCAGTGTATACGGTGAAGAATTAACAACTGATCTTGACAACCTTTTAAAGGCAATATTGGAGCAAAATTCACGTAAATCAACAAATGATATAAGAGGACGGTTAAATATGTCACAATCAATTGTTTGTCGTCACCTAGAGAAATGAAGAAAAGTCAGTAAGTTAGGAGTATGGGTACCTCACAATCTCAATGATAAAAATCGAGCCTTATTACAAAACAGATATTGAATTTTACAATAACAACGACAGAACACAGTCGTCTTTGGTATCCCGTCTTTACTTTGTATTCTCTGTGTATAACTTGTTTCAACCGCTAAAAAATGTTTTCCTTCTAGTGTAACCTTGGCTAGTTCTACATTAGGACGTCCCAAAACTTAACATAGATCAGATACTCCTGGGACAGACCATGCAGAAGCCTTAACTCAAAAATATTAATTTAAATTCAAAAATGGATTTTGTCCATAAAAACATCAAATTTCAGAAATTTTTGAAAATAAAAACAAAACACTAACCTTTGAGTGTTAAAAAGTCGGCCTCATACTTCTTCAATTTTTTTACTTTTATGCCGCATGCGAGCTTAATCAGGTATTTGGCAGCTTCTTCGCTTCTGCACTTTTTCGGCAAAGACACTCGGAAATATTTAAGAATTCCTTCAAAATCTAGTTGTAACAAGTCCTTTTTGCATACCATTAACAAAGCTAAGGCCATTTGAAACAGTGTATCGATACCTGAAGAAAATTGAAATAAAAATTGTATTTAATTTGTGAAATTAATATTACCCTGTAAAAGGAACACGTCTATGATGTGAAAAACAAAATATAAAGGAAATCTGGCAGTAAACAGGGTCAGGAACCATTGCGAGGCAAACATGTGAGTCTCTATTCGATGTTCGGTAAAATGGTTCCATAGTGGACTCAGCTGTTCTTCCATTAAACTGCAAAATGTCTATTAAATTAAAACATATTAATTTTCAATAAAAATGATTACCGATTTAGCTGATAGAGTCGTAAATATAAATTTTCAAAACCCTGTTTATAAAAATCTCTCAATTTGTAATCGTACATGAGTTTGACGAGGACACAAAATGCTTGTTCTTCCGGCATCTAAAAAATTCACACTTAGGCAAGATTTTACCAACATTTTTTTAAGAAACTCACGTGTAATAGTAAGGTAGCTGCTAAGAAACTTAAGCCCTGACAATAGCCAACTTCTGAGTCATAAACCGCATATGCCTTGCTCACTCTAGAATTACATTAAAGTTACACCGCAATTTATACATTTATATTAGCCAACTTACCTGTATAATGAATCCTGCCCTAAGCCTCCAGCTTCCTTGAAAAAATCATGGGCAGGAAAGGTCCGAGCAATATCTCGTTGGATAACATTTTCACAAGAGGACTCCTAAATTCAACATTATTACCGATAATAATTTAAAGTAGTCAATAATAAACAAACCTTTGTGATTAGCACCCGGTACTGCTCCATAATGTTACTATTCTCTTCAACCCCCGCTAAACGTTGCCAAACTTCACCCCTCAACGCCTCTGGAATACCCATTTTTACTAAACTGGCCAATTGTTTAGGTCTTTGTAGGGTTTGCTTCCATTTGGTTAAAAGATCCGCCCATGATTCCAGTACGTCAACAGAACAGTCTTTTGAAACTAATCCCGTACCACTCAACAAAGGCTCATCTCCATCTAAACAGTTAAATTTAGCTTCAATTACATAGAAAAATATTAAAATTTACCTGAAAGATAGTCTTCTTTTGGAGTTAAAGTGTCAATAGACGTAATACTGGGCGATTGCATTAAGCTAGATAAGTTTAAATTGAGATTCAATAAATTCCGATCCAATTCTCCAGATGTTTCCATGTTAAGGACTTCATAAATTATCTCGTTCAAATCGCCAGATATACTCTAATTAAATACAGTTTATTGTTATATAAAGTTAACAATGTCCAACCTATTATTAAAAGCGTAATAAATGATAAGGAATAATAAACAATTTTTCACTAATGCCAAGAGATAAAATTGATGTTCGAAACTAAACCAGCAAAGCTACTGATAAGTTTTGTAGGCGTACACTTTTATAATGTTTTGTTGTTTTTTACTTTCATTAAACCATTACATCTTCTTAAATCTTATATTATAAATATGCCCTGTATATTCTTGAAAATAATGCATTATCTCTTGGCACAATTCACGGAGAATAAACACGGAAAAATTTCCGAACTGGAAAAGTCATGAAACACTTACCTCGCGTAAATTCAAGTAAAATTGTTGGGTTAATGTTTTCTTTTGAAAATACCAAAAGTTTCTTTCATTTTGTCCAAATATTCTTACAGGAGTTTCAATTAAAAATCTAAAGATATACATGTATTAGATCTATTTCAAGAGAAATTTAAAATAGAAAATTTCACCGAACAGGTTCCTGAATGCCTCTAATAACTAGATCGATGGCCACTGTCATATATTGTTTGCTATCTTTTTGAGTTTCCACGTTCAAGGGTTCGAAATTTTGTTCAGTGGGATCCCACATTGCCAATATCATTGTACAATTATTATCGTTTGATTGTCCTTTTTGCTCCTTCTAGTAAATTAGAACACATTTATGGATGCAAAAGATAATTTAAATATCAATCCATTTATAATAATAATAAACATATGAATGTAATGAAAATGTTTTTACTTTTGCGAGAAATGCGTATTTTTTGAATCTATAGCTGCGGCCAATGCATTAATGAGCATGTATTTTTATGTAGTAGTTTATTATTACGGTAAATATTAATGATTTTGCTATTTTTAAATTATAATCTAGTTGTATGTACAATTTATACAACAAGGTTCCATACATTTCTTAAGGGTTTTTATCTATTAATCATTTAACTATGCCCTCAAGTATTAATATATGTACTTATGATACCGCTGATTCACATATTTTCCGAAAAATTAAACTTACCATTTCCAGTAAATGCATGTCAGAGTGTTTTACATGCCGCCCGGGAGCGACCAGCACTCCAAAACATCTTTCTATAACCAACTGGGTACCGTTGTCAGATACTTGTTTAATGCTTATAGATAAGTGTTTGTCTAAATTAGTTTTTAATCGAAAGCCGTTTCGATCTTTTCCAACAGTTGTAAAAATCCCCTTAAAATTATAGGAATTATATCAATGTAAGTGAACATAAGAATAGTAAAAATACCTTGCCATCATCCTCTTTAATGTCTAAATTAACTTCAAAAACATACATTAACGTTCGAACTTCAGGAATTGTGGCAACTGAACCAGACATTACGTCGCCTGCAGATGTTACGCTACTGCTCATTGATCTGGGAACGCGTTGAAATGCTTTGGCAAAGCAGGCTGTGAAAGTATTATTAGCACAACATGCTATAGCCATTATAATTTAATAATAATTACCAGACACTCTAGACACTGCTTCAACAATGTCACATCTAAATACATGACACTGAAATATGGCCGACTCCTGAGTATCCCCGTGAGACCACGTAAAGGCAAAACAACTTGCTTCCCTGCTATCAGCCGAGCCTCTGGCATAAAATAGGATACGATGAATTTCATATCTGGATATGACAAAATTTGTATGACCGTCATATAAACTACAATTTCAGAGTAGAGAATTTTTTTTATAAAAGTTATACTAATTTCTTACACAACAATGCCTTGACTAGATAAGGGTACAGATACAGAAACTTTAATTCCTTGCTCAATGCTTTGCTCATTTAATATAGCCATGTTTCTGTGAATTTCAGCTTCAGATTTGGGTGCATTTATTTGGGCCGCTCCCAAGTAGGTTATGCCCGAGAATATGGTACAGTCTTGGTCAACATCTGAAACTTATTTAAGAAACAAATCTGTGGATATTTATTGCTAGCATATGAATGACACTGTGATGTGACCCTTTTCAATTTCAACTTACTGCTGACATTATCTTCTTCAGAACTTATATCGGTTTTCATAGAATCCTGTTTTTCCGTTGGACTTGTAAGTGGATCTTGTTCTAAATTCTCAGAAGTTTCTGTGTAAAAGGTAGATTGTCCAACTACTTTATCATATTCCTGTTGATCCATTTTTGCTTCAGATTCACTCCACACCTATTTGTGGTTGGGTTAGATTAGGTCAGGTTAATTTGTAATTAAAATATACAATTTTATTTTATAATTTGTCAATAGCTTTTACCTCTTTTAAAGCGTCTCTGAGCTCGTTAAGCTCAACTTTAAAATCTAATGTCGGTGTTTTACTAACTCCAGGCTTATCTGATAAAAAATCAAATTCGTCACTGGTCGGTAAGGATTCGTTTGACTGTACACTTAATGTGTCCTCCATAACGGCTCTTAAACAAAAAAAATACAAAATGACGTCAATATGACAATTATCTTGGCAAAATAAATACATATATTAGTTGAATTGCTCATATTTTGAGAAATTTATAAGTTACTTTAAATGAAGGAAACTTGAATTTAAAAATACTTATAAATCCTATTCTCTATAGTAGGATTCGCTCTTTTCTGACCCAATCTGTTATAAATGTCGCTTTACTGACCAGATCGTGTCATTCGGAAGAAGTTCGTTTTGTTGGGAAACGGTGTTTATCCAAGAGAGATGACAAACTAAAAGCAAAAGTATTTTTATGTTTGATTTAATAGAAATTAAATTTCTATAAACGATTTATACAGTGTGTACTAAAAATATATATTAACAAACTAACAGGAGAGATGGAGAATTGTTTAAAAATTAGCCGTTTTGGTTTTAGTGAAAAAGAAAATCAATCGATTTGAACAGAAAGTACGACTGCATGATTTGCTCGTTTTCCAGTTTTAAATCTACTTGATTTTTCTTGTGGGGTTATCTCAAATCATCAGTTTACACAGCTGTTCGTGCGCAGGAAGAACTTCCCGCAAGATTAGTAGTAGTGTATACACATGTAGGAGCTAAACTTAGAATTTTTCACACGATTCGGGAATCAATGAATCGATGGTGTAAAGTTTGTATTGAAGCGATTGGTCGAAATTTTGAATCATCATAAAACATTACATAATAAATACGTTTGTCATTATATCTAAATAAAGCATTAATTTATACATTTAATTACTTTATATATCATTTATTTGTTTTAATGCCAAAACAGCTAATTAGCGGACATATATTTATTACATAAAAATATTGGTCTTTATGTCTTCTATCTCTCCTGAAGGTTTACGGGCATATTTTGACATACTCTGTATAATAACATAGTAATAACTCTAGATGGAAATTAATCACTTATTTATAATATTACGTATTTACGTATCATTACGACAACTCAGATGGTTTCCACACAAGGGAGGTGAGAAATATATAGTCGTAAATTCTTTAAAAATCAAACAGTTCATCCTCGCTAAAAATGCGTTTTTTGTATTATAGAGAATTCAGAACTAATATGGTTAAGCTTGGTTTTAATGTTCAGAATATAGCACTATTACATATAAAGCCAATGTGTATTACAGATGCGATTTTTTGTCTTTGTACGACAAGAAATTATAATAAATTTATTAGGCATCAGGCGTAGATCCAAATTACTATTCTTCTATTAAATGATGAAAATCTTGTTTCATAAGTTTAAAATTAAAATGGGACATCATTGTCTTATCATTCACACACTTCCTTGAAGACATAATATTGTTAAAGACTTTAGCAATAGTATTTCAATTTTCTTTAGAGAAATCCTTGTTGTGATGAATTCCAAACTGACCACACGTGCCAGTAAAAGCAACGAAAACGTTACGATGAGAAAAACACGAAAAAACTTTTGGTATTACATTTCAACCTTAATTAGGTAAGATAATTCTAATTGTTAGTGTTTAATCTGCTTCAAATTTATGTAAAAATATATTTTAAACATAAAAAAAACACAATAATGCGATCTACTGTAAATTACACAGTGGAGGCCATTCCAAAACAAAAAGAAACATTGAATCTTACCGATTTTTCTAGTGTACTATTCCTATGGATAAACGCAACAATGTGCTTCGAACCATTGTTTATAACACATACGTTTGTTTATTATTTGTGTTTAAAATAACGATAAACTTTAATTTGTTAATGTGTATGGAAAGATAAACGTATAATTTTTTTTGACAATCAGATGACATTTTTTAATTTGAATTATGTCACCAGAGGACGCCCTCTATTCCAAACGGTAATTGGCTGAAATTAAGAATCGGTAATGTAGTGTTTCACTTTATTTTATAGCGGCGTCATCTATGTTTGATAAATGTAGTTATTTTATTAATGGGTGTAGTTCATAGACTTATGAATATACAGTGTGGAAGTTTTGGGTGGAATAATCCACATAACTAATACCGCGAACATCTACGGCCAAAATTCTCAGACACGTCGATTTTTATTTTTGGTTGCGGTTATTTTGATGGTAAATCCATGTATACAGGGTAACCAAAAACCAAGTTACGACCACAAACTTTATTTTTTCAAATGGAAATACATATTTTTTATTTAATTTTGGAATTCTACGTAAAATTCTGAGTATTTGTGTATTGTTATTTTATGTTATTAATTTGGGCATGTATAAGGTGATTTGCCGTTGCACTGTCGCCGCTTATTTAGAAAAATAATGTTAAATGCGAAGAAAAATCTTAAAACGCTAATAACTGAAAAACGACAACCCTTTGTATAATAGTATTTATAGCTAAATCGATTCAGACTGACCTCTCCTATTACCAGTTACAAGGTTGTCGAAGGTTTACAGGACACCCTGTATACAATGGAAATTGTTCTTCCTGTAAAAAAAATGATTTGCAGCTATTATAGCTGTATAATACTGCCGTCCTAAGCAAAAAGGTTGTATCTGCGTTTTTCATCAAAATTGAAATAACACCATAAGAGGAATCTATATAATTTTCCATAGATTGTATATCATAGCCGTTTAAAAAATCTATTTAATATGCTGAAAAACCCGCTCTTGAAACTAGCGCATCTACATTCAAAATCACAATTCCAAGCAAATCTGTCCTATCTATACCGACAATGAATTGTATTTATATTCACCTTTTTATATTATTTATAATCTAAGCGCTTTGGCAACAGTACAATTCAAAAAGTTATATTTTTTAATAGAATAGCTGATATTACTGAAAACAGAAAATTTTAATTTTCTCGTAATCAATCTAACTGTAGATAAGGCCTTTTTGTTTAGGACGGCAGAATACGTCTCATACCTATATACTTGAAATGACAAATGCCCACAACTAACGTAACAAAAAATAATGACGTACATCCAAATTTCTTTTAAAGTTTTAATAGGTCTGTTCCAACCTGCATCAGAAACCGTTCGCTGATGGTAGGGATGCGCAAAAATAACCGGTTATTCAGATAACCGGTTTTTTATGTGTACTGAACCTGTTAAAAATCGGTTATTTTTCTATCTCGGTTTAACTTGTTAAACGGTTTTTTTATGTTAGAACCTGTTTCACCGGTTCTTAAAATTATATCCTGTTCGACACTTAAATTTTGTCTTAAGTGTATTGTGTTTGTGATAAGTGTTCTAGTGGATCAATACTATTTAGGCGATTTTTTCGGTCTGACCCGGTCTGACCGGGTCTCTCGCGAAAAATCGCCTATTGTGAAAATAACAAATAGTGAATTAAACAAGAAGAGGAAACGGAAGTTTGAGTAGAAGAAGGAAAACGCGGGTATTTTCTGGTGACGGTTGTGAGAGTGAGCACGTGAAATTCATATACTAACCGTGAAATTTTTTGAGTGATTGAGTAAAGATTAAGTAAGAATTTAAAAATAAAGTCCTTTTTAATGTTAATTTTTCAGCAATCGTTTCGTTAAAGAATCATAAAAGAAAGGCTTAGAGGTAATCGAATGACCAAGGATAACCATAGATTTAACCATTTTCCGCCTGATACTTTTATAACCATTATAATAATGAGTTCCATCAAAAAGTTCAAAACCAGCGATGTATGGGATTTTTTTATTAAAAAAGGTAAAGATATATGCCAATGTAATTTGTGTGGGAAAATTTACAAAACTGGTGGCGGCACTACTAATTTAAAAAATCACCTTGCACGCAAACACCCTTCTTGCCTCTCCCTCGGCAAAAATACGTTAGCTAATAAAAATATGTATATAGCAGATTTGAATCAGGAACTAGATTCCACTAATTTAGAGGAATCTGATGAAAATTATGATTATAATTCCACATCAAATGATGAAAACCAAAATGAGTATCAGATTGAGGTAACAAGTGTTCTATTGTATTTTGTCTGAATTCTTTTAAAATAGTTTTTTCCAGGAACAAGAATTGGGCACTTTATCCCGGCAATCATCTTGTAGCAGTTCAAGTAGTTTCAATACAAAGCTGTCAAAAACATCATCATATAGCGGAGATACTTCTTACAATTTTTATACACAACCAACTATTAAATCAGCGTTTAAGGCGCAACAAAGTTTTGAAGGTGAGTAATAGTATTTTTAAGAATCTGAAAATCTAGTTTTATTTTTGTCATTTATTGTAATGATTTTAGAAGGAGGTGAGAGGGACATAAAAATTACACAAGCCTTAATTTATATGATCTGCAAAGATAATTTGCCTCTTAGTTGCACGGAAAAGACCGGCATGATCAAATTTTTAAAAACAACGGTACCATTATATAAGGCTCCCAGTCGAAAAAAAGTATGTAATATTCAAAAGAGGTACACATAAAAATATTTATCTTTATCATCGTAACACATTTTCAACTTCAACTCTGTTATTCAGATAGATCATACTCTTGTTGTTTTAGATTACATCTCTTGTGGAAGCGAAGTATTCGTCACTTAAGTCTATTATTAGTGGAGTTATTAGCAATGTGAACTATATCAGCCTTACAACTGATATTGCAACGGTGTTGAATTCAACTAGAAGCTTTATTGTTTTAACGTGTCATTTTATAGGTAATAATACCCATTTATTATTTGTAATAAATTATCAAAGTTTTTTTTTGTTTCAGACGAAGCTGAATATTCTATGCATTCATTATGTCTTGGTGTAAAAAATCTTACCCCGCATCATACTTCAATAAATATTTCAGACGATTTAAAGAATTTAATGTTTGATTATTGGAACATTGACAAATCAAAAATAGTGTCAGCTACCACTGACAATGGTCCCAATATAGTTGCTGGTGTCAAATTATTATTAAATAACAACATTCATGTTTCCTGCTTTGCCCATAATCTCAATTTAGTGGTTACAAAATCACTCGGAGCAGATAGCGTCAGAGAACTTATCGAAATTATTAATAAAATCAAAAACATCGTTGCATATTTTAAACATAGTAACGTTGCCCAAGATGATTTGCGAATGGAACAAAGGAAAGAAGGGAAAACAGATGGTACATTTCTTTATTTGATCCAAGAAGTACCCACTAGGTGGAACTCAACATATGACTGTTTAAAAAGATTTATGTTATTGTCAGGACATGTTGGAAAAATTTTACTATCGTCGCACCATAAAAAGGCACCATCAATGTTGTTACCTCAAGAGTGTTCCGAAATAGAAGATGTCTTAGAACTTTTGACACCCTTTAACTTAGCAACTAACGACATTTCCGGACAAAAGTATGTTAGTGGAAGTTTAATAATTCCATTAGTAAATTGTTTAAAAACTTCATTTAGCAGAATGAAACCTTTGAATCGTTTGTCTAAATTGCTAAAAAGTGAAATTGAAAACCAAATCGAGAAGAAACTAGATCCGCTTGAAAAAAATCTACTACTTGCAGCTGGAACTATATTAGATCCTCGATTTAAGAAAATTCATTTTCAGTCACCAGTGCACGCGGCAAATGTTATTAGTTTCATTAAAAAAGAATTAGGGGTTATTAAAAACACGGATCAGTCTTCAGCTACAGTTAATCTTAATGCGGAATCTATCAATAATAGTAAAAGTACTCTCCTATGGAGCATTCATGAGGAAGTTGCCTTACATTCTAGAGCTGACTTTAGTGCCACTACAGAACCTGGAGGTTTACCCAAAGATTTCAAGCTGTTTTTAGAAGAAGGAGTTGTTTCAAGGGACATGAACCCTATTAAGTTTTGGATTGAAAAGAAAAATGCTTTTCCTGACTTAGCAAAATTAGCCCTAAAATATTTGACTGTTCTGGGAGCTTCAGTGGCCTCTGAAAGGGTAGTCTCTATATTAAATTATGTTTGTAGTGATCACAGGAGCAGATTAACTCCAAATCATATAAATCAATTAGTATTTTTAAATTCCCTTCCTGACATGTATTAGAATATTTAACGTTTACTTTCTCAATGGTCGTCGACAGACGTAAAATGGTATCTTCAATATAATTGATAAAGTAAGTGTTAAAAAATTAATAGATTATAGGGATGCAAACTTAAAGTAGACTAACTCCATGGGCACTTAATTGAAGATTAGCATAACTGCCAATATTCAATTAAGCCAATTAAGTGTGCATAGACGTAGTCCATTTTCAGTTTGAATCCCTATAATTCATTAACTTATTTTTTATTCCATTTAAATTTTGTAATATTAAATAAATTCTTTAGAATTTGTAAGTGTTTTATTTTAATCAACCAAGCCGGTTAATAATCAGTTAAATGAAAAACCGGTTTTTTTGTATCAAGTTTTTCTAATAATTTATGTTACATAGAAAAAATACCGGTTATGAAATAACCGGTTCTTTTTGGAGAACCGCGCATCCCTA
>JABRWK010000023.1:351872-370670 GCA_013372445.1 Hypothenemus hampei | reverse complement strand
AAATTTTGTAATATTAATAAATTCTTTAGAATTTGTAAGTGTTTTATTTTAATCAACCAAGCCGGTTAATAATCAGTTAAATGAAAAACCGGTTTTTTGTATCAAGTTTTTCTAATAATTTATGTTACATAGAAAAAATACCGGTTATGAAATAACCGGTTCTTTTTGGAGAACCGCGCATCCCTAGCTGATGGTCAAAAATGATCAACCAGTTTAACAGCGACTGACATTCACAAAGTAATTAAATCAAATTGACTTGGTCGATCATTTTTAACCGTCAGCGAACGGTTTCTGACGCAGGTTGGAACAAACCTAATATTACAAGCTGAGTGTGACGTAATTTTTTTCTTGTTTTATTTATAATATGCAAAATGAATGAAACAAAATATAAATTAATCAGGCCGTACGATTTTTACCTTTGACACAAACAGTTCTTGTCAAATATATTTCTCAATATATTAGTTATGTGTTAAGATAATTTATATTTTTTTCTATAAAATAAGCGACATATATACATATTTTTCTTACCTGGTGACGTCAGATTCAGATTGTAAAATTAAAATTTTATCCCGACTTACATATTACTTTTGTGAGAACCACTGGATTAGTTCTTAAGAAATAACAATTTTGATCCACCACTATTACCAACCTGATAATAGTTATTACCAACTTGGTACCATCTGATGTTTATTTAAATTTAAAAGTTTCGCTCACTGTCAAAACGAATAATAATGACAAATCACAAAGACTCTAGTTTTTCAGTTATTATCGAAAGTAACGGCGGCTCTGATAACTCCTGAAATAATATTTGCTTGTAGTTCGGTTATGATTACGTTTATATTTATATGTTTTTTAGACGTTTTTAACTTAAAATTGCTTTGGTAACACTATAAAAACTATGGCAGATATATAATGGAACACCCTGTATAGGTACAATATATTGGTAAGAAATAATTGGAATATCCCTTAAATTAAGGACTAAATCAAAATTTGTAAGAACAGAAAATGAATGCAGTTAAGCATTTCATTTATACACATGCATCAAAGTTTAATGTAAAAAAAGTTGAGGGAATAGAGGTCTACATCAGAGATGGCCAACTCTACGCCCCTAAGCGATTTATTTTGCGCCCACGACGTGATTCCCAATAAATTAAAATAATTTTTTTATTTTAGTTGCAATCAATTTCATGATCCAGCTTTTAAGTAGAACTTTAACAATAAACATATATGATGTCATTACATATTGTTGCGCCCACAACGTTCATGTAAATTTTGAATTGCGTCCTTGCTTCCAAAAAGATTGGCCACACCTGATCTACATGATCTCTGATTTTTTCCTTTGTGTTTTCACATTTTTTTTTCTCAAATTATAGGAATGGTTCGCATAATTGACACTACTTTTAAATTTCAGTAAAATGCAGTAAAAAACACCGACGTAATTAACAGAAATACATTTTTAACTACAATACCTTGTATTGTATATCTATTGAATCTGGAACACAATAAGGCTCTGAAATGACCAAAATTCAGCCTTTTTATTCGACCGTTTATTGGCACATTTTCTGCTACTGCAGCACTTTATTTTTGTGTCTCTTTTTTTTATTCACTGTTATCTTTTTTATTTATCGTTGTGTTCATATAGGATAATTGTTTGTTTGTAGTTTTTGTGTGTGCAACGTTTCGCCAATGCTGCAAAAATGGGGAGAAGGAAGACTAAAGCCGCCAAAGAATGTAACATTGAATTTTACGAGTAGTTTATTCATTTTTCCTACCGAAAAATTTACTTATTTTAGCTGCAGTTCATGAAATTGAACAGAGTTCACCTGAAACTTATGAAAAACCGAAGTTGATACTACCAGCAACGTGTTTATTTCTCCAACAATACGTAGAAAAACTTCCAACTCCCCATCAAAAGATATTTTTAACAATGAAGGAATTTCCAATACGGAAACTTATTAAAAGTATCCCATCGGGTCCTTTGGTGCCGACTCATATCATTGTATTTTGTATAAGACTTTTAAGAACGAAAACTTTTCAACCCATTGGATTTGTTCAGCTGAACCATAAATTAAATAACCAAATTGAGAAACTAGTTGTGGTTTGGAAGGTTTTTATTCAAGACTTACAATTATTAAAGTTTACAGTAATTGGGACTGTATCACCTGCCACATCGACTTTTCATCAAGCCCTAATCATGTTAACTAAGGTAACCAAATTCCATGTAATCGCTATTAACGTAATTTAAATTACTTTTAGAAACCCGATTTGTTGAGCTGTCAGAAAGCAATTGTTTACTCAGTTGATCCCTTGAAAGAGATCGTACATTTTTATGACACCAATTCTGTTTTGGAATTATTCCAAGAAGGTTTTCGCAAACACATGAAGATAATTTTAGTAACCACATCTTTAAAAGATTCTGCTGCTAACAGTAATAATTGAACAACACACTGGTTGCATTCATAATTGCTTTCATTTTAGATAGTTTAAGTATAAAAGAAAAACTTAGTAATTTGGATGTGTTTACGGCAACTTGGAGGGATATCTTAGATATTGCTCATATTCAATATTCAAATATGCCGGAAAAAATGGACAATGAATCGCCTCCGATTATGATCAACATATACAGTGACGATTTTCTGCATGCCTGTGATCAATACAAAGTTTCAGGTACAATTATCGCTTTAATATCATATGTAAGTCAGTTATTCAAAAGAAAAAATTTCCAGGCCGTAAGCATTCGGAAACCATGCACTCGACAATACAACTTTTAGATGCATTCAGTATTTTTACATCTGTTATGTGTGATGAAGAACTCTTTTCTCCTCAAAGCTTAGTGAAATTCTACGATTCAAATGAAAGTCTACGTATCGCTTTGCCTACATGCCGTTTCAGTACTTCTCCGATGCAACTTGGCTACAAAGATTGTTCGCGATTGTGCAAAATTAATTGTAAATCTGTTAAATGTGTCGAAAAATGTTCAAATGAATCATCATCCGAGGAATCAGATGAAGCAGGTAACGTTGCTTCTTTGTCTTCAGAATATGATAAGAAGATTTCTGAAACACTTGAAAAATTGTTGCTGCTTGCTCTCGAAAGAGATAAAGAGGCAAAAGAAAACACTCCCAACACAGTAGACGAGGCACGAGCAACTGGCCAAACAAATGAAAGTGTTAAGAATGATCAACTGTCGAATAAGCGTTCACATGAGGATGCTACAGAGTATTGTGCTGATTGTAGAATCTATCAGATATGTAACGATTTCATGGAAAAGAAGGATGCTGAAGAGTCTGAAAGTGCAAATGCTACAAACATACCAAAAAATGAAATGTCATATGAAATTGACTATAAAGTCTACAGAAAATTCCTGGAAAATACATTTCCATCCAAAAATTATGGAAATTGTAAAGGACCTCTGTGTTCTAGGCCTCGCAGTGCATATACGATTCTTCAGGTTACAACCGATTTGATGTGTAACTTTAAAGGTTTCGTACAACTGGCAAACATCATGAAAGAACATAGTATACCCGATGTAAACTCGACCATTTTTAATTTGTTTCATATTGATATATATATTCAATATATTGAAGAGTTGCAAACAACGGCATTTTATATGTATGATCAGGAGCATGGATATGACCTTTTTTGAGCGCAGAGAGGCTTTTCGTATTTTAAAATGGAAGTGGTATGTACATGCTCACTAGAGATTGACACTCAAATGACGATCTCATTTTATTATTTGTTTTCGCTTGGATTTTAAATTGCCTTAAGATAAACAAATGTTAATTGTGTTAAAATTATTATTACAGATTTAGGTCCATTTTATGTAATAGGATAAGTAATTCATATTGACTGGTGATTTTTCCGTTGCCAAAGAAAAATTACTTAGATTAAGTATATTTTAAAATAAGTGTACATGTTTATCTGTATATTTTTAAATTGTTTAGAAAAATTTCAAATTATGCTCGTTTTTGCGTTGTAAGCGCGATCTGTTAGATAAAAGATAAAGTGTGGAATGTGTGGCGCCATCCAATAATATGTGACTGAACGACGTCTAAAATTGAATGTTTTCGAAAAATTCTTCCTCAGAATTTGTATATCATGTCCTTTGGTTTTCTTCTACTAAACCTAAAGATATAAAAATCAGGAATGTTAAGTCATTTTTGTCTTAATTTTGCAAATATAGAAACATAAAAATACCGAATTTATTTTGTATTCTGTATATCTTCAAGTAAACGCCATTAATGTCAACCTGTCAAAGTCAGTCAAAATTTCAAATTTAAAAAAAACCGATAACGGACTAAACGTTTTCGTCCTGACTTTCTCTGTTGAATAGTGACAATGGATCAAGTAATTATATTCGATAAAAGTCTTCAGGTCCGTCTTGAGGAATACAAAAAAGTGTTTTATGGATCAGACCCATTACCATACTCTAAAATAAAAAACGATTGGTCTTATTATCTGGAATTGGTTATGGATCCTAATGGTTGGCAAGCAGTGTGGAAAATACCTAGAGTCAAATGCGAAAAATTGCAAATACCTTTTCCCAGCATGGTATTAGTGTATGTTATACAGGTCTATTTCCCGAATTTAACAGCTAAAGTGCAAATCTTGAGCGTACCTGTTGATGTTCACATACACGATAAACATTTCGTGCCCTTAGATCAATTGTGGGCTACAAAGATACAGGACAAGACCATTGGACTGAACATGAATATGACGGCTGATGCTCTTGATATGTATCGATTTTTCTATATTTACTTGGTTATGCCTTGGGATGAAGATGAGGACTCTGCTGATTGGAAAACTGAACATTTAACCACCAGGTAATCTTACTCAATTTATTATAATTTAAACAAATGTAATCATAATTTTTGTAGATTGCGTTTTTATTATGATCTACGAAATGGAAAAATTCCTCCAGCAGTTTGTGAACATGTCTTTTCCTTATTAAATGAAGCGAGGAGAATAAGCAGTAAACGAGAAGCTTTAATTAATAAATGTGAGAATTGGGATAGTGATACAGAACTTGAAGGTAACTTCTTAATTTAAGAAAATTCTTATACCCAACATAAACTGTATCAATTTCTAGATAGCCAGTTTGATGAAATTGCGGAACTTAATGTTCGCCTAATTGAAATTCAAAATGAAATTAGCTTATTGGAAAATGAGCTATTTAGAAAAGTGATCTTAAAAAGACAACAGGTCAGTGGGACCATCGAATTGAATGATAAACCTGGTATTGTAATGATTTGTAACGAAGGTATGTTTCCTTGAAATAGGTACAACGACTTGAAAATTCTTACGGGAAATATTGTTGCAGATACCACTGAAAATTACATAAACTTATTGCAACTAGTTCAAGAATTGTATAAAAATCAACCCATAAAAATCAGACCTAATTTAATGGCACGACTTGATTCCTCTATAGAAAAAGATACAATTTTACTTGCTCCTGGAACTCACACAATAAAATTTGAAGGTGCTTTACTAAAAAGCATTTTTATAAATGGTCTTGGTAGCCCACACCAAGTGCAAATTGCTTCTATGGCTGAAAATGTAATGCTGGACTGTCTAGGACACTTAATTGAAATGGAAAATATAACATTCAATTGCCAGACTACACAATGTGCAATACTTGTTAGAACGGGCAAAGTTAAATTAACAAATTGCAAATTAATTGGAAACACTTCATCTTCAACGCACAATGGGATTTTAGTCTTAAAAGGAGCAGCTTTAGAATTAATTTCATGTGAATTAGTCGGGTTTTTCACTGCAGTTATTGGGAATTCGGGAGCCGAAATTATTATGTCAAATTGTACTTTAAAGGAAGCTTTTTATGGAGTCAAAGTCCATGATGATTGTAAGTTAACAATTAGATCAAGTGTCATATGTGACTGTAAGGAATATGGAATTTTGGTTGAAACAGAACGGAAATTATACCAGGAAAACTGTAGTGGTTCATTTGATATTTTGAAATCGTAAGTCACATGTTTGAAATGAATCACCAATTATTAACAGTATTTACTTTAGAGTTCCAAATATGAGGCTAGAATCTCTTCAAGGAGAGAAAAATCAAAAGGGAGACGCTATTGTTGAAACATTTCAAATTGAAGCCATGAAAGATCTATTTGAATTTCCAGATTTTGGAACTATTATGGATGAATCCGTTGAAAGTGACTTTCAGCAGGACGAGATTAATTCTACGGTAATTGAAAATAGGATTTAAAAAGGTGCGAGTTTTATCTTGTTATTGTGTATATTCTTTATTTTTGTTAGTCTTGTTAAATGAAATTACAAAGACTGGTTATATTAATAAATCTATATTTTAAATACAATTTAAATACAATACACAAAATCCTGCTAATCATACAAATATTTGGCTATTTTAACGTCCAATTTCTCTATAAATTAAAAATTCTTATTGTTTAGACCCGGCCTTAAGCGACATAACATATTTGAATTATGGACTAGGGGCATTGCTTTTTGTATATACCGGGGGTTTCATGTCATGCTGCACGAACTCATAGTGTGTTCATACTGGGGCTGAGAATTTTTGAGAATTTCATATTTGAATACTCATTAGAAAATTTGCTTAACTATTCGATTTTTCGAATGATCGACTATTTGACTATTTAATAGGCCTAGGCATAAAACCATTCCCCTTCCACTGCACGTACAAGAAATAAACAATAATAAGATATTTCATACATATGTGCGATATATCTATGCCAAATTTCAACTTGCAAGTTTTATTTTATACAAAACAAAACTTAAACCAAACAACTAAAAAAACAAATGCCGGAAATACTATTCGAATAATTTGAATATTCCAATAGTATAATCAGTACTAGTTCATACTAACTGAGCGAGCACGAGTAAATGTTCATTGAAAATTTCTATTGCTTTGCGAAGCTTTAAGTGGTATTATCAAATTGTTTATTCTCATTTGTTTAGTATCTTTTAATAAGAAACTTATGATTACTGAGCTACAAAAGTTCAAATGATTAAAATTTAAAAAAAAAATGATATTAGTGGCTAAAAATGTAATTTTCCATTTTTGATTGTTAAATTAGAATTCTATTACATCGACCCACATATTACAATCCTGTCGAGACGTATTGAAAGTAAAAAAGTGTTCACATTTGGCCAAATGCTCCCCACATGTGACTCAAGTGACATATTTACATATGGCGTTGTCTATCGTCCATGCTGATTGCAACTTAATAAACGTAAACGAGGCTTTATGATTGTCGTTGTGGAAATTTTATTTCTTAGAGGTTATTATAAGACTGTTATCAGACCAACTGTTCGTCTTATACGTCCCTTACGCTTAAAGGCATTGACAAGAAATTAACTTAAATAAGAGTTTACAGGTGCTGAACTACTTAAACTTGTTAAAGGATATAATAACCACGTACCACGTGCTACCTGGGTTTGTTTTAAAACATAGTATGTGCATAATAATAAATCGATGCATTCACATTAAAGACGAGGAATATAATAAGTAAGCACTTTTCTTTGATGACAACACTCGAAAATCGAACTTCAGAAGTCTCTAAAAGCGCCATTTTGTTTGTATAAAAGTAGGTATGAATGAATCCAAAATCTCCTACCTTTTGTACTTTTTCCAATTAACGCTAATGGCATCATCTTCGTGCAATGATGTTTTGAAAATTTCAGCTAATCAGCTGATACCTTAAAATTTGTCTTTGGGTGCAACAAATAGTATATCGTCGTTTTCAGTAGAAAAATTACCTAACTCCAACGTTTTAAGAAAATGACTTTTTTGCATTTTCTGTAAGAAATTTCCAAAATACGCATTTTCTGAATTTGATACGAGCGAAATATATATGTATATGACACTACTCTTGTATGCCTCCTCCCTCCAGGCAGCGGCGTGGTATTTAGCTTAGAACTGTGAGCTGAGAGTGAAAGTCAACTAAATTTACACAATTTACTTATTATAATTCATGATAAAATTCATATAAGAAAAATATTAAAATTAGATCTATTTACTCTTTAAAAGTTCCTTCTAATTGTTGAATGTTAGTAGTTTGGCAACCGCTAGACATTATTGTCTAAAAGGACTTCATAGGAATACATTCCTTAAGTTTGTACAGTATAACATGCAACCCCTTGTATATAAATAATTAATTTCTTTATTGATTGATATTGTTCAAGCGTCAACAACAGGTTTTAATTAAATTAAATGGAGATTTTGTTTAATAAGAAGGCAAGACCTTTGAATTGCGCCACTATGGATGATTAATCGATTGTTGTCAACTTAAGTGTCTTAATTACTACATACATACTAGCCTTAATTATTATTTCTTTTAATTAATGTCTTTAAGATTACTTTTTGCGATACAGTTTCGTAGTGATTTTCATCATCAGTCAATTCGAGGCACACACAATACAGAGTGTTCCATGTCATACTTGTTATCACAGCTTAAGGGTATGTTGTCAAAGCAAGTAAATAAATCTCCAATGAACGTATACCCTAAACTAAATCACAAATGACCATCTATATTTACAATTTAAAAAAAAAATCGCTATTTTAGAGGGTATAAGAACAGCTGTTATTGAAAAATTCTAGTTCATTAGAGATTTTTGTCTACCTATATGATGCTTTGATGACATACCCTTAAGTTAGGACCATTATTTCATAAGACATCCTGTATATGGAGTAAAATTTATTTAGGGGTGATTTTAACTAAAATAAACAGTCTAGCTTTATTCTACTACTTAACTAAAAGATCTTTAAGGAGGAACATCATAGTACATATTCAAGAAATATCAAAGAGAGCTTAAATAAAATTCCTGGTTGTTTGTTTGGGGAACTTACACAAGCTTGTAATCAATAATATTTTATAGATCAGTCAGTACGTGTGTTCTGTATGTGCTATATACGTACGAAAATAGGTTCTTTCTTACCCTTCTTTTAACCACAACAATATATATAAATATCGCTCAAATTGCATATTAAAATATTGGATAAAATATCAATAGAAACAAACAAATTTCCAATTTACTGATAGGACTGTTGCCTAAACATAATCGATATTTCTTCGAGAGTTTTATTCTTTGTCTCTGGCACTTTCTTATAAATAAACAGCAGGAACAATGTTTGAAGTACTACGAAAATAATAAAAACATACGGGCCCATCAAGTTCTGAAATATAATCGAATAAGATCTAGTGATTAAGCGAATTAATTCATTAAACTTACTGCTAACGGCAGGAAAGCTAATCCAACTAGGAAATTGGCCGTCCAATTGATGCAGACCGCAAGTGCACTGGCCGTTGGTCGAGCGGTTTGACTGAATAATTCTGATACCAGGAACCAGGGAATTGAGCCGGGTCCTGAGGCGAACATTATTACGTAAATCACAACGAGAATTACGCAAATAATTCCAAAAGCGCGAGATTTATCCTGAAAAATAATGCCGATTAATTGTTTAGTTTTCATAAGAGTTTGCTATTTTTGAAAAAAAAATGCAAATAGGGTACTGTATGTTGTTGGATTATCTGGTGCATAAGATAAACCAACATTTGAAACCCCAGTCTAAGTATAATGTGATCTATGAAAAAATAGTTGTCGGATTTTCTAACAAGTTTAGAGATTTTTTATGTATTTCATTCTGTATAAACTTACTGCAAACAACATGCTGATGGTTAACAGAGCTGTGTCAACGGCCATTCCGGCAAAACCGATTAGAAGAAGCGTTTTCCTGCCGGCTTTTTCAACCAAGAACAATGAAACGATGGTCATTAAAACATTAACGCCACCGATAGTTAAAGTGGCGTAAGTCGAATTTTCATCGTTCAATCCGGCCATTTTGAAGATTTCCGACGAAAAGAACATCACCTAAAATACCACCTTAATTTCGAATGTTACAAATGCCAATACCGTTACTCACAGCATTAATACCAGATAATTGTTGGGCCACCATGATGGTCATGGAAATAATAAGTGGTATTCTCAAAGCATTGTTCGTGATCAATTCACGTACCGTCACTTTGGGTACCAATTTCATAGCATCATATTCGGCCCGCATTCCGTCCATTTCTTCGTGCACTGTAAGCGTACCACGAAACCATGATAATGCCTTTTGGGCTTCTAGTTCGCGTCCTTTAGACAAAAGCAAATATTTCGGTGATTCCGGACAGAATGGCAATGTTGCAATCTAAAAAAGAAACAAACGAGTCTGAGATCACGTAGGCGAAAGCAACAACCTAGAAGTTAATTAAATGATGCAATGTTATTGGCCAAGAAAAAATTCAATTGCGATCTGGAATATTAATTTCAAGAAAATACTACTTACTTGGAAAATAGCGGGAATGATCGTCAAAGCTAATAGAGTGGGCCAATGATCATTGGTTCCTAAAATCGATCTTAAACTCACAACTTGAGCTATCAAGATGGAAATGGTAATAACCAGTTGATAAACAGTTCCTACAGCGCCTCGAAGATTTACTGGGGAAATTTCGGCTAGATACATGGGGGATAAGCCCGCATTTAGTCCAGAATTAATACCTATTGAATATTTAATTCGATAAACCTTTAATTTTCAAACTAAATAGTCTAGTTACCAATCAAAAATCGTCCTAATATTACTAATTCGAATGAAGCTGCAGCTTTTGCAGATGACATTGATATCACGGCGAATAAAACCAGGACATTATTCAGTAGTAACCCGCCTTTACGACCAAATCGTTCAGCAACAAATCCTAATAAAAGCCATTGAATCAATTAATCAATTAATCCAGGGTTCATTCAGAAAACTATTGCTACTCAAAATTAATTATCGATAGTTTTATGTATAATATCGATAGTATTATGTATAATATCGATAATAATGATAGGTGAAAAATGTTAACGGTACCATTTAACCACGTGCTGATTTGTTTCGCTCAGAAACCCGTCCTTGCTGATATAGGAAGTGCAAATGATAGTTGTTTTTTCTTTGCCCTTTAATAATTTTCGCTTATATTGATTGTTAATAGCGTTATAAATATTTACAAAATAGAATAACACGAGTATCAGACGGTTTCCAAAGAACTGAACAATGGCTGCGTTGACTGCAAGAGGTCACAGTCTAAATAAGATTATTTAATTAAAACGAATAGCAAACGTTTGAAAGACTGTGACCATTTTAATAATAGTTCCTTTGTAAGCATTCTTACCGGTTATGGCTCCTCCAATCATACCACCCACACAGAAAATGGCAACCATTATAGAAAAAACTAGTGTAACGCTTTCTTGTGATGGTACCAATCCTTCGCTTCTGTCGGTCAATGTTACATTGATCCATTTTTCAATTACCTGTATTTGGATATTTTATATGAGATTTACGAAATTCCTTTTTTGAGTTTTAGCTTACTTTTTGAGGATTATTTAATACACCTGTATTATAACCATGTTGAAATGAAGAGCCCAATGCTGAAGCAGCAATAGCGAATGCCAATCGTCCATTGAAACCCTAAAAAAAAAATAAATGACATAGCAGACGCTTGGGTATATGAACATTTATCTTTAAAAAGGATACGGAGTTCTATCTGTAATCAGAGACAATTTCCTGTTGGGTCTACCATAGATAATTTGTGTGTTTTTAAGGAATTTATGGTACCACTCTAAACAAAGTTCAGCAACTTTCATCTTAAGAGCTTATCTATTACCAATTTAATGGAGATTTGTAGTTTTCTTGATGTGTCTTTGATACAGTTCTACATCTCTGAACTTACATTTTTTTTTGGTTTGTGTAATGTAGAAGACAAAAATTTTATTGATTAAAAGTAAAATTTCATTTTTTCTGGGTAGTACCAGTACTGAACAGAACAATACAGGCTATTTTTCCGGGTCAAGAAACACATAATTAACCAGCATGTATTGTTCATAGTAATACTACCGTTTATTAAAAAAAAAACAATGGATTTTTACGTAGGAATTGTTTATTATTAGCCGGTGAGTTTTACTAAAAATAAACATAGATAGGAGAGTTCTAATTGATCTCTTTAATTGAATTCATTAGGGCAAGAGCTTGATGAGCTTGCATTGACAACCCATTTGATTGAAATTAAGGGTTTCAATATTAAAATGTCGACTTTAACATTAGGCGCCTGGCTGACCTTTGACGTAAAACATTTACGAAAAATTTACATACGCTTTCAGTGTAATACTTTCGGTTATTGTTAATTACAGTGTAGGGCAATAAGCCCCTAATAATATATTTATTTAAACCATATGGTTATCTATGCCAATATTGGTTAAATAACGAGTGGACTTTTTAACGGTTACAAGTAGATAACCCTGGTAATATAAGATTAAATATCAAAATGAATCACTGTTAAGGAATGTTAAGGGTGATTTTTAGACTGTTACACTGAACGGAATTTTTTAAATTATTACTCAGTCAGTTACTTGTGACTAAAAAAAAAAAAATTATGCAAATATTTAAAGAGTAGTTTTGCAATAAAACTGAGGGTAAATTGAAGTTTAATAAATTGCACTAATTGAACTCACATCTATAGCTTTTTTCGGCGATAGTTGTTCAGCGTCAGCTTCTTTAATAGTATTTTTTTCAATGAACTTCCCTTCTAACATCCCATTGTCGACCACTTCGGTTTTATCGCCGCCCTTTCCCATAACGATACACTCGCAAAATTAAATTCTAAAAACTTTCTATTTGAATGTCGTAGTTTTCACGCTTTTTTTTTTTGTTCGTACGTGGGGGACAAATTCCGGTTAGTTTTCGAACCGAACAACAGAACACTTTAAACCTTCCTACTCATTGCACGGACTCAACTTCTTTGAAAATACTATTCATTGGCTTTATAACGGAGGCTTGCGCGAACACGCCTCTTACTACGTCACAAAACTTGAAAATCTTTTATGTAATGTTATATATATTATACACTGTCCAATTGAGCAGATGGCATTAATCTACCCAAATGTGATTGTATAGCGCGTCTTTTGTCATTATCAGGCAAATAAGCTTTGCTCTCTTGACTGGAAAGCATTCTTCCAATTTCTTGCCTGAAGTAACTACTATTTATTCTGGAAATGGTTATGATTCGATTTCTCTAATAGTCTAGTTTTCCTGCTGCAGAACTTTCCATGTATTGCTTCAACTTCAAGGTGCTTCTTGAAGAAAACTTGCCTATTATCTACTGTATTAATTCTTAAATCAGATTGATCTAACAGTTAATATATGTTCTTAAATAGTAATTTCATTTGTTGAGCAGTGTATTTTGCACGTATCTTCTAGGATTAGGTCTAGAATAACCAATAGATACATAAATAAGATAGATGTCTACAGAGTGGTTCTGAGGAATCGACTAATTGAAAGCTTAATCCGATCCTGAACATTTATTTATGTTTTTTTTTTTTTATTTCAGGGAGGCTTATCGATGGAAAATTTTTGACAATTTTCCTTTTAAAAAAATTGGAATTTTAATTCAAAACTGACTTAGTATATTGTTGTGAAGCAATCAAGGTTAAAGTAATCAAAACTCATTTTGGTCATCAAATTGTTTATTATATGAGATAGAAAAGTGAGGATCCATATAAGGGACTAGGTATATACGTACATATATAGGCATATTATGTCAGATTTAAATTGAAGATAATTTTTCTTCAGTGACAGTATTTACTTCACTATTTATAATGATTTTGACATTAAATATGAATTAATTTTTGAAAATGAACCCAGCTTATTAATGAAATTTGAACAATTTGAAAATACTATAATAAATTATGGAATCTTTAATGAAAGAACAGAACGGACAGAACATTATTCTAGCATTTTCGATGGTTGAAAATTCGATAGAAGAGTTGAAAAATGTTCAAGACAATGTCCTATTGTAACTCAACGGTTTTGACTGACTGATTGCATAAATCCGAAAACAGATGAGACGGATAAGCTGATGTTCATAAATAAAACAAACTGCAGAAGTTCTGTTGAACGTTGCTGCTTGGTTTACGACTTAAGCTAAAGTCAGTTAAATATAGAGATTAAAATTTATGGTACAAAATNTCAAATGATTAAAATTTAAAAAAAAATGATATTAGTGGCTAAAAATGTAATTTTCCATTTTTGATTGTTAAATTAGAATTCTATTACATCGACCCACATATTACAATCCTGTCGAGACGTATTGAAAGTAAAAAAGTGTTCACATTTGGCCAAATGCTCCCCACATGTGACTCAAGTGACATATTTACATATGGCGTTGTCTATCGTCCATGCTGATTGCAACTTAATAAACGTAAACGAGGCTTTATGATTGTCGTTGTGGAAATTTTATTTCTTAGAGGTTATTATAAGACTGTTATCAGACCAACTGTTCGTCTTATACGTCCCTTACGCTTAAAGGCATTGACAAGAAATTAACTTAAATAAGAGTTTACAGGTGCTGAACTACTTAAACTTGTTAAAGGATATAATAACCACGTACCACGTGCTACCTGGGTTTGTTTTAAAACATAGTATGTGCATAATAATAAATCGATGCATTCACATTAAAGACGAGGAATATAATAAGTAAGCACTTTTCTTTGATGACAACACTCGAAAATCGAACTTCAGAAGTCTCTAAAAGCGCCATTTTGTTTGTATAAAAGTAGGTATGAATGAATCCAAAATCTCCTACCTTTTGTACTTTTTCCAATTAACGCTAATGGCATCATCTTCGTGCAATGATGTTTTGAAAATTTCAGCTAATCAGCTGATACCTTAAAATTTGTCTTTGGGTGCAACAAATAGTATATCGTCGTTTTCAGTAGAAAAATTACCTAACTCCAACGTTTTAAGAAAATGACTTTTTTGCATTTTCTGTAAGAAATTTCCAAAATACGCATTTTCTGAATTTGATACGAGCGAAATATATATGTATATGACACTACTCTTGTATGCCTCCTCCCTCCAGGCAGCGGCGTGGTATTTAGCTTAGAACTGTGAGCTGAGAGTGAAAGTCAACTAAATTTACACAATTTACTTATTATAATTCATGATAAAATTCATATAAGAAAAATATTAAAATTAGATCTATTTACTCTTTAAAAGTTCCTTCTAATTGTTGAATGTTAGTAGTTTGGCAACCGCTAGACATTATTGTCTAAAAGGACTTCATAGGAATACATTCCTTAAGTTTGTACAGTATAACATGCAACCCCTTGTATATAAATAATTAATTTCTTTATTGATTGATATTGTTCAAGCGTCAACAACAGGTTTTAATTAAATTAAATGGAGATTTTGTTTAATAAGAAGGCAAGACCTTTGAATTGCGCCACTATGGATGATTAATCGATTGTTGTCAACTTAAGTGTCTTAATTACTACATACATACTAGCCTTAATTATTATTTCTTTTAATTAATGTCTTTAAGATTACTTTTTGCGATACAGTTTCGTAGTGATTTTCATCATCAGTCAATTCGAGGCACACACAATACAGAGTGTTCCATGTCATACTTGTTATCACAGCTTAAGGGTATGTTGTCAAAGCAAGTAAATAAATCTCCAATGAACGTATACCCTAAACTAAATCACAAATGACCATCTATATTTACAATTTAAAAAAAAAATCGCTATTTTAGAGGGTATAAGAACAGCTGTTATTGAAAAATTCTAGTTCATTAGAGATTTTTGTCTACCTATATGATGCTTTGATGACATACCCTTAAGTTAGGACCATTATTTCATAAGACATCCTGTATATGGAGTAAAATTTATTTAGGGGTGATTTTAACTAAAATAAACAGTCTAGCTTTATTCTACTACTTAACTAAAAGATCTTTAAGGAGGAACATCATAGTACATATTCAAGAAATATCAAAGAGAGCTTAAATAAAATTCCTGGTTGTTTGTTTGGGGAACTTACACAAGCTTGTAATCAATAATATTTTATAGATCAGTCAGTACGTGTGTTCTGTATGTGCTATATACGTACGAAAATAGGTTCTTTCTTACCCTTCTTTTAACCACAACAATATATATAAATATCGCTCAAATTGCATATTAAAATATTGGATAAAATATCAATAGAAACAAACAAATTTCCAATTTACTGATAGGACTGTTGCCTAAACATAATCGATATTTCTTCGAGAGTTTTATTCTTTGTCTCTGGCACTTTCTTATAAATAAACAGCAGGAACAATGTTTGAAGTACTACGAAAATAATAAAAACATACGGGCCCATCAAGTTCTGAAATATAATCGAATAAGATCTAGTGATTAAGCGAATTAATTCATTAAACTTACTGCTAACGGCAGGAAAGCTAATCCAACTAGGAAATTGGCCGTCCAATTGATGCAGACCGCAAGTGCACTGGCCGTTGGTCGAGCGGTTTGACTGAATAATTCTGATACCAGGAACCAGGGAATTGAGCCGGGTCCTGAGGCGAACATTATTACGTAAATCACAACGAGAATTACGCAAATAATTCCAAAAGCGCGAGATTTATCCTGAAAAATAATGCCGATTAATTGTTTAGTTTTCATAAGAGTTTGCTATTTTTGAAAAAAAAATGCAAATAGGGTACTGTATGTTGTTGGATTATCTGGTGCATAAGATAAACCAACATTTGAAACCCCAGTCTAAGTATAATGTGATCTATGAAAAAATAGTTGTCGGATTTTCTAACAAGTTTAGAGATTTTTTATGTATTTCATTCTGTATAAACTTACTGCAAACAACATGCTGATGGTTAACAGAGCTGTGTCAACGGCCATTCCGGCAAAACCGATTAGAAGAAGCGTTTTCCTGCCGGCTTTTTCAACCAAGAACAATGAAACGATGGTCATTAAAACATTAACGCCACCGATAGTTAAAGTGGCGTAAGTCGAATTTTCATCGTTCAATCCGGCCATTTTGAAGATTTCCGACGAAAAGAACATCACCTAAAATACCACCTTAATTTCGAATGTTACAAATGCCAATACCGTTACTCACAGCATTAATACCAGATAATTGTTGGGCCACCATGATGGTCATGGAAATAATAAGTGGTATTCTCAAAGCATTGTTCGTGATCAATTCACGTACCGTCACTTTGGGTACCAATTTCATAGCATCATATTCGGCCCGCATTCCGTCCATTTCTTCGTGCACTGTAAGCGTACCACGAAACCATGATAATGCCTTTTGGGCTTCTAGTTCGCGTCCTTTAGACAAAAGCAAATATTTCGGTGATTCCGGACAGAATGGCAATGTTGCAATCTAAAAAAGAAACAAACGAGTCTGAGATCACGTAGGCGAAAGCAACAACCTAGAAGTTAATTAAATGATGCAATGTTATTGGCCAAGAAAAAATTCAATTGCGATCTGGAATATTAATTTCAAGAAAATACTACTTACTTGGAAAATAGCGGGAATGATCGTCAAAGCTAATAGAGTGGGCCAATGATCATTGGTTCCTAAAATCGATCTTAAACTCACAACTTGAGCTATCAAGATGGAAATGGTAATAACCAGTTGATAAACAGTTCCTACAGCGCCTCGAAGATTTACTGGGGAAATTTCGGCTAGATACATGGGGGATAAGCCCGCATTTAGTCCAGAATTAATACCTATTGAATATTTAATTCGATAAACCTTTAATTTTCAAACTAAATAGTCTAGTTACCAATCAAAAATCGTCCTAATATTACTAATTCGAATGAAGCTGCAGCTTTTGCAGATGACATTGATATCACGGCGAATAAAACCAGGACATTATTCAGTAGTAACCCGCCTTTACGACCAAATCGTTCAGCAACAAATCCTAATAAAAGCCATTGAATCAATTAATCAATTAATCCAGGGTTCATTCAGAAAACTATTGCTACTCAAAATTAATTATCGATAGTTTTATGTATAATATCGATAGTATTATGTATAATATCGATAATAATGATAGGTGAAAAATGTTAACGGTACCATTTAACCACGTGCTGATTTGTTTCGCTCAGAAACCCGTCCTTGCTGATATAGGAAGTGCAAATGATAGTTGTTTTTTCTTTGCCCTTTAATAATTTTCGCTTATATTGATTGTTAATAGCGTTATAAATATTTACAAAATAGAATAACACGAGTATCAGACGGTTTCCAAAGAACTGAACAATGGCTGCGTTGACTGCAAGAGGTCACAGTCTAAATAAGATTATTTAATTAAAACGAATAGCAAACGTTTGAAAGACTGTGACCATTTTAATAATAGTTCCTTTGTAAGCATTCTTACCGGTTATGGCTCCTCCAATCATACCACCCACACAGAAAATGGCAACCATTATAGAAAAAACTAGTGTAACGCTTTCTTGTGATGGTACCAATCCTTCGCTTCTGTCGGTCAATGTTACATTGATCCATTTTTCAATTACCTGTATTTGGATATTTTATATGAGATTTACGAAATTCCTTTTTTGAGTTTTAGCTTACTTTTTGAGGATTATTTAATACACCTGTATTATAACCATGTTGAAATGAAGAGCCCAATGCTGAAGCAGCAATAGCGAATGCCAATCGTCCATTGAAACCCTAAAAAAATAAATGACATAGCAGACGCTTGGGTATATGAACATTTATCTTTAAAAAGGATACGGAGTTCTATCTGTAATCAGAGACAATTTCCTGTTGGGTCTACCATAGATAATTTGTGTGTTTTTAAGGAATTTATGGTACCACTCTAAACAAAGTTCAGCAACTTTCATCTTAAGAGCTTATCTATTACCAATTTAATGGAGATTTGTAGTTTTCTTGATGTGTCTTTGATACAGTTCTACATCTCTGAACTTACATTTTTTTGTTTGGTTGTA